>CATLJY010000142.1:0-140782 GCA_949987705.1 Thereva unica
CCAGCTTGCGGCTTCTATCAGTACATTTGTCCCCGTATACAATAGTAAATTGTACTACGAGCCCATTTTTTTAATGTTCCGTTTCAAAATAATGTCCTGCTGCTATGATCGTATATCGAGCGCGATAATGCTGCAAGGTGTGAATTTAAATACGTAGTGGAATGGATTTCTTCTTTCTTAGTTCTTTTAGGGCAGACAAATTTCTAATTTGAAGTTAAGGGCGAGGACAGGTTGCAGTATGTACTGGATACACATTTCTTACTTCCTTGGGCATAGTTGGTTTCTGACTTACTCTGACTCAGAACAATACACATTAGAATCAAATTAGTAAAAAGAGCTCTTCAGTGGTATTTGCTTTCTTTTTTCTCCTGTTGTTCGCTTGTGCTTGTCATTTGGACACTACATTGACACCTAACCACATTTAAGTATGACCTTGTACTGGCCCAAAAGAATAAGAGATACCTACTACAAATTCATTTTATAATCATGGTCTATGTTGTGTCCTTATCTATTTCTCATTTAAGAAAAACACAATACTTTTTTCTTTAAACAATTGACTATATTATCATAATTTATCGAATTAAACTAACTGTAAAAACTATATAACTCAACTAAGCTACTAGGTTTTTACGGTTGCCAACAAATCCCCTTTTAAATAACTAGTCATAGGATTTCTGACTAGGTTTTACAGAGAGCCTGCATTGCTGCTTCCTATGCCTTGTTGATCGTCGAACTGTTTGCGGTTCAACCCGATTGGGCTGGACCCTACTTTCCAGTTCCTCCTGTACTGATGTCCTCTGAGTGGTGAGTGGTGCCTTTTCTTCAGGATTGACATCACTCCCAAGTGGAAGGTCGAATGTTTCGACTGTGATCCTGTAGAAATCCATTGAAGGTATATGTGCTTCTTCAGACGTTCGTGATCTCATTTGATTTGCATGATATCTTTGTATTTTCCCAGTTTCTAACCTTGCTTGATAAACTACCCCGTTAGTTGCCGTTGAGAGAAGTGGGTTACTGGCCGAACACCCAAATTAGTCACACCGAAAAGGGAATTAAAATTCGCTGCGTGGAATGTACGAACAGGACATCACGTTGGTCAAAAGGAAATCATAGCAATGGAATTGTTGAAATGCAAAATATCAATTGCTGCGCTATCGGAACTACGGCTTACCGGATCCGGGATATTGACAATCGTCCCGCCAACAATCGACGAAACGATGATGCTTTACTATTCTGGTGGTGAGAAAAGAGAGGCCGGCGTCGGCTTTATGGTCGACCGACGGGCTGCCAGCAGCGTTATCGCATTCCAACCGATATCCGAGCGTTTGGCGGTTATAACCATCAGTGGAACGATCAAGACCCATATCATATCCGTTTATGCGCCAACCGAGACCAGCACGGATACGAACAAGGACGAATTTTACGATCAGCTTCAACAGACGCTGGATATGATACCTCAAACCGAATTAATAATTCTCGCGGGGGATTTCAATGCACATTCAGGAGTAGATCGAACCGGTTGGGAAGAAACCATGGGCAAATTCGGACACGGAGTAATTAATGACAACGGCTTACGCCTGCTTTCATTCGCATCGTCAAACAACTTGATCGTTGGCAACAGCATTTTCCGCCATCCACTCAAACACCAACTCACCTGGCGAAATCCATCCGGCAAAGACTCGGCGATGTTAGACTACGTTTTGATCAACACAAGATTCCGATCGACGCTTAAAGACGTACGTGCAATGCGTGGACCCGATTGCGGATCGGACCATTATCTTGTTCGAGCGAAATTGCAGATGCGATTGCAAAGAGCGAAGAAAACGGAGCCACCACCAGCCAAGAAAAATTGGGCGTGCCTACGGGACCCGGCCATCGGGCGAGAGTTTCAAATGGCATTATCCAACAAATTCGCGGCGCTCGCAATACCGGACGATATCGATGTAGAAGAAAGGCAATTGTCGGAGTCTATTGTGGAGTGTGCAATGGAGTTGTGTCCAACTATCCGTAAACGGACGCAGCCATGGATCTCGGACAGCTGTCTGGACCTCGTCGATCAGCGGAAGCGCATGAAACACGTCGACTTTGAGGAATACCGAAGATTGAACAAAGAAGTTCGGCAGAAAATGAAATTGGAACGAGAAGCGTACTGGAATAACGTTGCGGCCGACATGGAAAAAGCGGCGTCGAGGCACGAGTACCGGACGCTGTACCAGACAATCCGCCGGTTAGGCGGCAAAACAACATCAACAAACGACAACATCAAAAAATCGGATGGAACTTTTGTGACTTCTGCCCATGAACGCCTGGAGCGGTGGAGAGCATTCTTCCACCAGCTGTATAACCACGATCCGCCGCAAGGTCCAGCACCCGAACCACCGATTATCGAACAGCCGATGAATCAGTTTCTCGATACCGAACCAACAATTATCGAGGTGAAGACAGCAATAAAATCGCTGAAAAATGGAAAAGCGCCGGGAATAGACCAAGTAACCGCCGAGATGATCAAAGCTGGAGGTGATGTCTTATCACAACGACTTCATGTCCTCATAACACACATATGGCATTCGGATCGTGTCCCTTCGGTATGGAAGAAAGCGATCGTTGTCCCAATTTTGAAGAAAGGCGACAGTCGGGAATGCAAGAATTATCGCGGTATTAGCCTTCTTTCGATCGTCGGTAAAGTATTTACGAAAATAATACAATCGAGGCTACAGAAACATCGAGAGCAAACGAGCCGGGAGGAACAAGCGGGATTTAGACCACATCGAGGATGCATTGATCAAATATTCGCCCTCCGTCAGTTAATGGAAGAAAGAATTCGTTGCGGCAAACGAATTGTCGTCGTTTTCATCGATTTCAAATCCGCTTTCGATTGCATCGATTGGAACAGCTTGTGGAGAGTCTTGGTAACCGAACACGTGCCATTGAGAATCATCCAACTTCTCCAAGCGTCGTACGATGGCTCAACCAGCAGCGTTCGTATTCGAAACGACTTATCCGAGGAGTTCCCGATTCAGACGGGTGTCCGACAGGGAGACGTCGCTTCGCCACTTCTCTTCAACGTTGTGATCGACGCGATTATGCGTGAAGCATTCGATGGACGACTCGGAGTTCAATACGACGACAACAACTTCGTAACAGACTTAATGTTCGCCGACGATAGCGCTGTTTTCGCCGACACGGATGCCGAAGCAACGGACATCTTATACCATATTTCCCGCATCGCCCAATCATACGGGTTAAAAATCAATGCGGAAAAGACCAAAGTGCTCACAACGGATGGATCAAGAGCCAGTATTCACCTCGATGGAACCCAAATCGAACAGGTTCCAAGGTTCAAATATTTGGGATCATTGGTGGAGGAAACGAAAGTAGCATCGACGGCCGACGTTCACAGCCGTATCGGCCAGGCAACAGCAACATTCGCCTCGCTCAAGTGGTGCATATGGAAACGAGCAAATATCTCCATCAAAACAAAACTACGTCTTTACCGAACGTTGATTCTTCCGATTCTTCTTTATGGATCTGAAACGTGGACACTGCTCAAACCGGACGTTAAGAAGCTCGAGGTCTTCCAAATGCGATGTTTGAGGCAGATCCTCCGTGTCTCACTCCGTGATCGCCTTCGAAACGAGGTTGTCAGACAAAGATGCGATCAGCAAACACTGATCGAAGAAGAAATGCAAAAACGTCGACTACGGTGGTTTGGACATGTTTGCCGAATGGATGATAACCGCTTGCCACGTAAACTTCTCTGGCGAGACCGTCCTGCAGACTGGAGAATACAGCGATCGGCACCGAAGAAAACCTGGTTGAAGAATATCGAGGGTGACTTAAAGAATCAACGATTATCAGTTGCCGAGGCTCGAGACACCGCCAAAAACCGAGAAGAATGGAAGCGAATCGTGAATAGAGTTCGGGACCCAGCGGCACCGACAGCAGCGTATCCGTTGCGGGGACGTCCCGCTCGGACCGCCAGCTAACGGATCAAAGAAGAAGAAGAAGAAGTTGCCGTTACTCTTGCACGTTGCCAAGGTTGACTTTTAAGCTGCCTCACGTAAAACTTTTTCTCCTATGTAGTTCCTTTCCTGAGCCCCATGTCTGCGATTGAATTTTTTTTTTTTTTAATTTTCTTTTATTAAATTTAGTTAGTTACAAACTTTATCAATGTACGAGCTCTAAGATCGCTTTATGGCTGGAGCCGGAGATTAACTGCTGCAACATGGAACTCCGCAACAAACCATATCCTCCGCAATCACCATACCACCGGAGAGGCCGTACTGCAAGAAGTCGTAACTAATAACCCAACGACAGCTAGACCTGCAGCCATTTAGTTAGTTACAAACTACTTAAATCTGGCAAAAGGCGTTTTGAGCCCATGGATCTTAATCCTAGCGGGCTTTATATTGTGTTATTCATAGTATATTCATATATATATATATATATATATATATATATATATATATATATATATATATATATATATATATATATATATATATATATATATATATGGGCGATTCTCCGGAACGTTTAACCTGCTTGTCGCTTCAAAATTTTTATGAATTACAATTTTTGTAGGAAATTACAAATAAAAGAAGCTATCGATAATGTTAAGAAATTATTAATGAGCAATGAGATATAAGTACGAAGTCATTTAAAACGATATTTTGCAATGAAATTTGAAAAAAATTTCCGTTACCTGTCACTTTTCGGCCTGTCTTTAGCGCTAATCTGAATGAAAAACTATTTATATTTGTGATAGGAAGCGTTGAAACAAATAGTGAAAAGTGAAAAGTTGTAGTTTAACTCTTAAGGAAAAATGCAGTTGTGTTCGGTGCAGTGTCAAATCGCTATATTTTCCAAAAAACAACTCTGAAGTTTGTCCCTAGGTTTTGACGTAAAAGTTGTAACCCGCATGGTAAGTCGAAGTACTCCAAATTGTCTCATTTTATCATAAAATTTTTTAAACGCGCTTATTGTTCTGACACTAACGAACATGTGCATACATTTTGTGACAAAATTAAGTTGAAATTGGTTGATTTTTGGGCAAAACTGGCTAACGTGAACGTAGGTTACATTTAAATGTCAAAGTTGTAACTGCAATTAATTTGCTCATATTACATTAAATTCATCCCCGTAAAATGTCTTATGACCTATTGTAACTAGTTAAATCATATGTAACGTTTCCTTCGCTTAAATTGTTTCATGAATCTTAAAAAAAAGTAATTTAAGCGAATGTCAAAATTGTAACCATCCGAATTTGAAATGTCAAAATTGTAACCATGTCATATCATGTTTTCATAAAAAAAATATGCGCATTGAATTTTTTAATGTTCTACATCAGAAAACATTTATTTATGAAGTAACAAACACAAAAAATATCATGGCACGGTTGTGCTATCAATTTGAAATTTCATTTTTCCAATTAGCTCAAGTTAAAGGTTCTGGAGAATCGCCCATATATATACATATATATATATATATATATATATATATATATATATATATATATATATGTATATATATATATATATATATATATATATATATATATACAGTGCACGAAATTAATTTGAAGACACCTACTTTTCCCAACTTTGAAGTTCGTTATGTAAAAACCAAGCATTTGTATGAGTTACCAAGAGTATCAAAATTTAGGGAATTTTGTGTAGATTGGTCCTGGTATCAAAAATTTCCCGTTTTTTCATGAAATAGAGAAATAGAGGAGTGTCTTTAAATTAATTTCGCATTTCCAAGGCATAATTTTAGAAGTTTGCTCAAATTTACCGCTCTTCTTCTAAAATTCCATATAGAAAACGGAATATTTTTGAAACGAAGACGAATCTACACAAAAATCCCTAAATTTTGATATTTTTGGTAACTCATAGAAATCCTTAGTTTTTACATAACGGAACTTCAAAGTTTGGAAAAGTAGGTGTCTTCAAATTAATTTCGTGGACTGTATATATATATATATATATATATATATATACTAGCTGGGACCCGGTACGCCTAGGCTGCACCCATAAGTCAATAGTAAACAATAAAAACCATCCATTGACTTAATATTTTTCCAGATATGAATTTTATACAGATGAAATGCCTCAAAGAACATGGGTCTTGCGTCGGCCGCCATTAATCGGTATATTGAGTCTACTACATTGCTTATTGTAATCTACTTATCATACCCTTTAATTTGATACCCATGTTGAGGGGGTTGTGAAGAAAATGGTAATCCGGCCTCTTTAGACGGCCGCCATGAATCTAAAGATATATTTTGTATACTACATTGCTTATTGTATTCTACTTATCATACCCTTTCATTTGATACCCATGTCGAGGTGGTTGTGAAGAAAGTGGTAATTCGGCCTCTTGAGACGGCCGCCATGGATCTAAAGATATATTTTGTATACTACATTGCTTATTGTATTCTACTTATCATACCCTTTCATTTGATACCCATGTCGAGGTGGTTGTGAAGAAAGTGGTACCCCGCCCTCTTGAGACGGCCGCCATGGATCTAAAGATATATTTCGTATACTACATTGCTTATTGTATTCTACTTAACATACCCTTTCATTTGATACCCATGTTGAGGTGGTTGTGAAGAAAGTGGTATTCCGGCCTCTTGAGACGGCCGCCATGGATCTAAAGATATATTTTGTATACTACATTGCTTATTGTATTCTACTTATCATACCCTTTCATTTGATACCCATGTCGAGGTGGTTGTGAAGAAAGTGGTACACCGCCTTCTTGAGACGGCCGCCATGGATCATTTTAGTTTCAATAGCGTCATGGCCTACCTATTGTTTGATAGCTGCGTAAATTTGAAATTTTCATTAAATGTAATGATTCAATTTAATGACAATTTTACATTTGTCAAACAATAGGTAGGCCATGAAGCTATTGAAACTAAAATGAAGTGAAAATTCCTAAAATTACCATTTTTTTTTTATTTTGCAGCTGTTTTTTTGGTTAAAGGTATAAAAAATAGCCTACGACCTATTCTCAGACCTACCAAATATACACAAAAAATTTCATGCAAATTGGTCAACCCGTTTCGGAGGAGTACGGTAACAAACACTGTGACACGAGATTTTTATATATATATATATATATATATATATATATATATATATATATATATATATATATATATACTAGCTGGGACCCGGTGCGCCTACGCTGCACCCATAAGTCAATAGTAAACAATAAAAACCATCCATAGACTTAATATTTTTCGAGATATGAATTTTACATAGATGAAATGCCTCAAAGAACATGGGTCTTGCGTCGGCCGCCATGAATCGGTATAATGAGTCTACTACATTGCTTATTGTATTCTACTTATCATACCCTTTCATTTGATACCCATGTTGAGGGGATTGTGAAGAAAGTAGTAATCCGGCCTCTTTAGACGGCCGCCATGGATCTTAAGATATATTTTGTATACTACATATTGTATTCTACTTATCATACCCTTTCATTTGATACCCATGTCGAGGTGGTTGTGAAGAAAGTGGTAATTCGGCCTCTTGAGACGGCCGCCATGGATCTAAAGATATATTTTGTATACTACATTGCTTATTGTATTCTACTTATCATACCCTTTCATTTGATACCTATGTCGAGGTGGTTGTGAAGAAAGTGGTACCCCGCCCTCTTGAGCCGGCCGCCATGGATCTAAAGGCATATTTTGTATACTACATTGCTTATTGTATTCTCCTTAACATACCCTTTCATTTGATACCCATGTTGAGGTGGTTGTGAAGAAAGTGGTAATCCGGCCTCTTGAGACGGCCGCCATGGATCTAAAGATATATTTTGTATACTACATTGCTTATTGTATTCTACTTATCATACCCTTTCATTTGATACCCATGTCGAGGTGGTTGTGAAGAAAGTGGTACCCCGCCCTCTTGAGACGGCCGCCATGGATCTAAAGATATATTTTGTATACTACATTGCTTATTGTATTCTACTTATCATACCCTTTCATTTGATACCCATGTCGAGGTGGTTGTGAAGAAAGTGGTACCCCGCCCTCTTGAGACGGCCGCCATGGATCTAAAGATATATTTTGTATACTACATTGCTTATTATATTCTACTTAACATACCCTTTCATTTGATACCCATGTTGAGGTGGTTGTGAAGAAAGTGGTAATCCGGCCTCTTGAGACGGCCGCCATGGATCTAAAGATATATTTTGTATACTACATTGCTTATTGTATTCTACTTATCATACCCTTTCATTTGATACCCATGTCGAGGTGGTTGTGAAGAAAGTGGTACCCCGCCCTCTTGAGACGGCCGCCATGGATCTAAAGATATATTTTGTATACTACATTGCTTATTCTATTCTACTTATCATACTCTTTCATTTGATACCCATGTCGAGGTGGTTGTGAAGAAAGTGGTACACCGCCCTCTTGAGACGGCCGCAATGGATCATTTTAGTTTCAATAGCGTCATGGCCTACCTATTGTTTGACAGCTGCGTAAATTTGAAATTTTCATTAAATGTAATGATTCAATTTAATGACAATTTTACATTTGTCAAACAATAGGTAGGCCATGAAGCTATTGAAACTAAAATGAAGTGAAAATTCCTAAAATTACCATTTTTGTTTGGATTTTGCACCTGTTTTTTTGGTTAAAGGTATAAAAAATAGCCTATGACCTATTCTCAGACCTACCCAATATACAATATTATATATGTATATACAGCCGTGGGCAAAAGTATGAGGCACCCTAATTTTTTAACTGTACCTGCGAGTGCTGTTCTCGGAATTTTTTCTCTTCTTCTTACAATCATGTATTACAAATTTATAAGACAAAAAAACCCAAAAAAGGAATTCCTAATTAATAATTCGCTATTGCAACCTGAGATTTACCTTGTCGAGCAAGTAAAGCTATCTGCACGCCTTGCTCTAAATTAAGTTCTTTAATTTTACCCATATTCGAAACAAAATGTACTCGTCTTTTTAAAAAAATCGTCGCAACAAACACAAAAACACGTGTTGTCAGCAAAAGCAATGACAATGGAGTGATATTCAAAATTTCAAAAAACCAACAAAACACATAATGCCCCAAATTCTTAATTTTACAACTTGTAGGAACTCCTTTTTGGGGTTTTTTTGTCTTATAAATGTGTAATACATGATTGTAAGAAGAAGAGAAAACATCCCGAGAACATCACTCGCAGGTACAGTTAAAAATTAGGGTGTTCAAATTCTTTCACGGCAAGGAATTTCCTTGGGTTGTCCCTTGAATTATTTGCGCTGAGTCCAATCACCATATCACCTTAGGGCACGTTAACCCCCTTTTTTATTTCAGAAAAATAATGCTGCCTCATGAAACTAGGTACTGAAATATTCTGGACAATGTTATGGAAAGAAAATTAGGGTCATTCAGCTTTAACGATGAAACATCAAGAACTTATCAACACTTGACATCATCTTCTTTCAATAGTGGACATCGTTTAACATCATTATCAACGATAATAATTTAACTTTAAAAACAAAACAAAAAAAAAACAATTTTTACATCTGTAGTGATATCGCTCGCAATTGGCAACACGATCAAAAGCTCTTATGCTGGAAAGCATTTATCGCCATACAAAGGATATACGAGTAGAGACGATCGCCTAGATCGTCTCCCGACCGAAGAAAGCTTTGGAACAGAGGATCACAAGATCAAAGAAGAAATTTGAATTTTAATCTCTGAGTGATACTGTCGAGCAAAGCCTCGTAGTTGGTGACATCAGTACAATAAGTTTTATAAATCACTCAGCCTGCGAAAGTTATTTATAATAAAAGTAGTATTAAGCAATAACAGAGTTGTTCTTAATTAAAGTGCGTGGGCACTTAAAACCCCACAGGTGGTGACCCCGAATACTTGAACAACGCGGGATACAAGGACAACGTGGAAAACAAAAAACTCTGGAAACAACGGAAACTAAAAAACAGCAATAACGGGACTGGACAGTGGAAAATCAGTTGCACATGCAGTAAAGGAATTTCTAATAAAAGCTAAGTGCCTTTAAAGTCGCAATAAAATTAATAAAGAAGTGCATTTTCTGAGTTCGATCCAATATTTTGAATATTAATTAAGCAAAATTGTTTTATTAGATTGAAAACAAGGGTGTAAAATTTTACAGTCCAGAACTAAGGCATTAGTGGATAATGCAACCATTGATAACAGTAGTTTTAATTAATAAATGCCGTAATCAATATTTTTCTTTGGTATAAAACTGTTTGCATCCTGCAGCTGAATACCGTTGCACTCTGCAAGTTTTTTTACAAATGAAAGCTAGTTTGAAGTGCGTAGAAGCCCGTAATTAAATAGAATAAATTGCCATAACAATAGGAACTCTGCAAAGTACTTTTTAGATAATAAAAGTTTGGTTAAAATAGCTTTGAATTCTACAATTTGATAGAAAATAAAGTTTTTTTTGTGTAAAACAAAGTTGAATTACGTAAGTTTTATAACATAAAATTTATTTGAATTTGGTTTGCTATACGTATCTATTATATTTACAATTTTGGTTCGTGAAATTGAATTGATGAAATTAGAGATAGTACGATAACGTAAATTTACATAGTATAATAAGATTTTGTTTAAAAAGGAGTTCTGTAAAAGTAATTACTTGAATTTTACAATGTTGATTTTTAACAAAATAGTTTGTAAACAGACATTGTGAGACCAACAACGAAGTTTTCTCGAGTAAAGTGACGCTAACTTACAACATATAATCGAATACCTAATCGATAAAGCTATACAAAATGAATCACACGGCATATTAAATCTTAATAATATTTGGTTTTGTGATACTCAAGGTTAATAACAAATCTAAAATACAAGTACATAACACTTTTCCCTCATATATTTTAGCCAAGCAAGGGACATCGTAATCACAGAGTTTCTCATTAATCATTGTTACAGAAATATCAAAAGTTAAGAAATTATTTTGCGGATTGTTTTTGTTTTCTTGTTAACATTATACTTACATACGTGCATACATACATTACACTTACTTCAAGCCGGCTCCGCGAAGATTTATCCTTGCGTGGCGATACATGCGTATTACCCAGTAAGTAATAAAAGCAATTAAACGATGAGCACCGCGGAAGGTAGTACTACAGAGACCCCTCAAAAGTGTGAAGACGGTTACAGATTAGATGCAGTTTCCGTCAAGCTCCCACCATTTTGGTCTGAGTGTCCAAGTGCCTGGTTTATTCAAGTTGAAGCGCAGTTCAACATAAGACAAATAACACAAGATCGTACCAAATTTGATTATGTAGTTTCTTCCCTGCCTCAAGAAGTAGTAATCTCGGTCCTCGATCTTCTGAAGACCCCCCCGAGAGAAAATTTGTACGAAAATCTGAAGAAAGCCCTAACTGATAGATTATCACTAAGCGAGGAAAGGCGGTTCGAACAAATAATTTCCGATGCCCAGATGGGAGACAGAAGACCGTCGGAGTTTTACAGGTCATTAGTGTCATTGGCCGATAACTCGGGTACGTTCAACGAAGAATTGATAAGGCGATTATGGTTACGGAGATTGCCAAAGCAAATAAACATAGCATTGCTAGCAGCGGAGAAGCAAACAATATCCGAATTAACAACATTGGCAGACAAAATTTGGGAAGCAACAGAACGGAGCGAGATCAGTTTAGTCGACAGTAACGCCAGAGGATCGAGACGGCCTACATTGGAAAACGAAATTCAAGAGTTACGATCACTTCTTAAGAAGGCCAACATTTCACGGGGTCGAAGCGTAGGTAGGCGTGGAAACGGGCGCTATAGGAACCGGAGCCGCAGCACGTCACGCGGACGACGTAATAAGGGCAACAACGAATATTGTTGGTATCATAATAAATACGGGAATAAAGCTATAAAATGCAATCAGCCCTGCACATACAATACTCAATCAAGTGCAGAGGCAACAAACTTTTAAGTCCGATAGCATCAGCGGCGGACCATCGGACAACACGCTCACGCCGCCTTTTCATACAAGACAGAAACAATAAACTATCTTTCCTGATTGACACCGGTGCCGATGTATCGGTAATTCCATACGAAAAATTTAGAATAAATAATAAAGCTCCTAATTTCTTTTTATCCGCGGCAAATGGGACAACCATTAATACATACGGAAGCAAATATTTAACGGTAGATCTGGGTTTACGTAGAAATTTCCCCCACATATTTTTAATAGCTTCAGTAAAACGCCCAATAATAGGCGCTGATTTCCTAATCTGATGGTCGACATTACGAACAGACGATTAGTAGATTCAATCACACACCTTTCCGTGAACGCAGTCGTAACCAACACCGAAGCTGTTACTCCTCTGCTGTACGCCGTGGACGGTACGTATGGCGAAATACTCCGAGATTTTCCCCAATTACATTCCCCCCCGAATTACAATGTAAAGGCACCTCACACCGTAGTACACAGGATCGTAACAAAAGGCCATTTGCCTTACTGCCGCCCTAGACGCCTAAACCCTACAAAATATAGACAAGCCCAAAAAGAATTCGAACACATGGTAGCTCTCGGTATTTGCCGACCCTCTTCATCTCCAGCGGCATCGGCTTTACACCTAGTACCAAAATCAGGTAGTCAAGACTGGAGGCCATGTGGCGATTATAGGCAATTGAATGCAATAACGATACCCGACAGATACCCAATTCCACATATTCAGAGTTTCTCGACTTATCTACAAGGAAAAAACATTTTTTCAAAAATCGACCTGATAAGAGCATATCACCAAATTCCCGTCGCAGAAGAAGATATCTTTAAAACGGCAATAACGACGCCGTTCGGTCTTTTTGAATTTACAAGAATGCCTTTTGGGTTGCGGAACGCGGCACAAACGTTTCAACGATTTATGAACGAGGTGCTACAAGGTTTAGACTTCACATTTACATACATAGATGACATATTGGTAGCAAGCAGCACAGAACAAGAACACAAAATGCATTTACGACAAGTTTTCGAGCGACTCGCAAAATACGGACTCAACATTAAAGCCTCCAAATGCGTTTTTGGCGTCAAAACACTCAATTTTCTGAGTCACGAAATTTCACCCGAAGGGATCAAACCCTCAAAAGAAAAAGTTACGGCCATCACTTCGTTCCCACAACCTACCACAATCAAACAGATACAAAAATTCCTAGGAATGATCAACTATTACCACAGATTCGTACCTAAAATGGCAGAAATCCTAACACCAATATATGAACATCTCTCGAACCTAGAAACCAGTCCGCGAAAATTAAGATCCTTCACATGGCCCGATAAGTGCGAAGTTAGTTTCAACACAATTAAAGACACTTTCGCGAAGGCAACTTTGTTAAATTATCCCATCGAAAACACAACCTACAGTATAGTAACAGATGCTTCAAACGTAGGAGTGGGCGCTGTCTTGCAACAATTAAACAGAAATTCGTGGGAACCCTTAGAATATTTTTCAAAAAAACTGTCGCAAGCGCAAAAATCATATTCCACGTTCGATCGCGAGCTGCTTGCAATATATTTAGCGATAAAACACTTCAGGTATTTCATTGAAGGTCGGGAATTCATCATTTTTACCGATCACAAACCTTTAATTACCGCAATAACGGCTAAGGCGGAAAAAAGTCCAAGACAAACACGATACCTTAACTTCATCTCACAATTTTCCACCCATTTCAAGTACATAAAAGGGACGGATAACTTGGTAGCCGACACTTTATCTCGAAGTTTTGAGATCGAATCCAACAATGTAGAGAACAACATGTTAAATTTTGAGAATCTGCCACGCGAACAGGAAAGCGATGAAGAGCTCGGGTATCTTATTAAAAGTGTCACCAAGGACTCAAAATTCAAACTTCAATTATTGAATGTATCAAATTCCAAAAATAAGATTTGGTGCGACACCTCGACGCATGCGACTAGACCTTATATACCTAAGAGCTTAAGAAAGCAGGTTTTCGATTCAATGCACAATATATCACATCCGGGTATCAGGGCAAGCCGAAAACTAATCGCAACACGATACTTCTGGCCTCATCTAAATAGAGACGTAACAAATTGGGCAAAAGCATGTATTTCTTGTCAGAAAGCTAAAATCACACGCCACACGCAATCACCAATTGGCCAGTTCCAAGTACCCAAAGGACGTTTTGAGGAGATCCATATGGACTTGGTAGGACCACTCCCCCCGTCAAAAGGACATAGGTATATCCTCACGATAGTGGACCGCTATACACGCTGGCCCGAAGCATACCCATTGAAGAATATGGAAGCTAAAACGGTCGCCTGGTCTTTTATCAACGAATATGTATCGAGATTTGGAGCACCTAACATTATTGTCACAGATCAAGGCAAACAGTTTGAAAGCCAGCTATTCAACCAGCTAACAAACTTCTTGGGAGTTCATAGGATTAGAACGACTGCATACCACCCTCAATCGAACGGGATGGTCGAGAGGTTTCATCGACAGCTAAAAGAGGCAATAAGAGCTAGAGGAAATACACCTGCTTGGTACGAAGAACTACCGCTGATCCTACTCGGAATACGAAACACCACAAAAGAAGATATTAAATGCACTCCAGCGGAACTGGTATACGGTCAACAGCTGAAATTGCCCAGTGAATTATTCATAGGTTCAGCACTGGAAAATCCAGGGGACCCAACACATGTGGCAGACACGCTAAGGAAAATTTTCGTTTCAATTCGGCCAACTCAAACTCGACCACCGTCCAATGAAAAAATCTTTATCCCGAAATCACTACATACGTGCGATAAAGTCTTCCTAAGAGTCGACAAGATTAGACCAGGTTTACAAGCGCCTTACGAGGGCCCCTACGAAGTGCTTAGAAGATTGCGAAAACAATTCGTTCTCAACATAAAAGGAAAATCAAAATCTGTATCCATAGACCGACTGAAGCCATGTTTCACTATGATGGAGAGACCAGTATCTGATCCAAAGGTTTTAAAAAAATCAGTGAGATTTAGGGATTAACACCCCATTAACGTTTCCACTGAAGGGGGAGCTATGTAGTGATATCGCTCGCAATTGGCAACACGATCAAAAGCTCTTATGCTGGAAAGCATTTATCGCCATACAAAGGATATACGAGTAGAGACGATCGCCTAGATCGTCTCCCGACCGAAGAAAGCTTTGGAACAGAGGATCACAAGATCAAAGAAGAAATTTGAATTTTAATCTCTGAGTGATACTGTCGAGCAAAGCCTCGTAGTTGGTGACATCAGTACAATAAGTTTTATAAATCACTCAGCCTGCGAAAGTTATTTATAATAAAAGTAGTATTAAGCAATAACAGAGTTGTTCTTAATTAAAGTGCGTGGGCACTTAAAACCCCACACATCCATTCAAATTTCACTCAAACAAATAATTACTCTGGTAACACTTCTCACCTCAATACATACATCAATAAAATTCTCATTCCCGCTTGCACTATTGAAACAAAGATCACTTCAGTCATCCCGTTATATATTTCGATCCCCACTTGAATCGAATTCAAGTAAGTTAATAAAATTCGTTGCGCCCATGAATTTCTCTCTCTTTGGATACTGATCGCCGCAGAGGTAAGTTGGTCTTGGAATTATCAATTTCCTTATTTTCCTCAAAGTTCTTGGGTACAGACCATGAACTATTCCTAACAATTTCCCTTTTCCTTAAGTTCTTGGGTATAAACCATGAACTGTTTCTAACAATTTCCCTTTTCTACAGTTCTTGGGTACAGACCATGAACTGTTTCTAACAATTTCCCTTTTCTAAAGTTCTTGGGTATAGACCATGGACTGTTTCTAACAATTTCCCTTTTATCAAGTTCTTGGGTATAGACCATGAACTATTTCTAACAATTCCCCTTTTTTTAAGTTCTTGGGTATAGACCATGAACTATAATTATTAACAATTTCCCTTTCCTCAAGTTCTTGGGTATAGACCATGAACTATTAATAACAAATTTCCCTTTTGTTCTTAAGTTCTTGGGTACAGACCATGAAATACTACTAATAAATTTCTTTCTTTAAACTTCCCTTTGTTTACTAATAATTAAAGTCCAAGGCCAACTTTAGAAATCAGGTGAATACTTAATTAATACGAAATAATATTTTTCTTTTAAAACATATTCTTATATTCTGTGATATGGTGAAATATTTTTCTAACGACTTAGTGAAGTGATCTTAGTTAACAACGTGGATGAGGATTATAGGTGTTTAATTAGCTTACATCGTTGATGAGGTGTTTTTTAATAGAATCGTGTTTTTTTGTAGCTTACACCATTGTTGAGGGTGATTACCAATAAAGTTTGAGTGGATGTTCACATCGGGTGAATTTGCATAAATCTAACTCATAAATTTATACTTAAATTACAATTGAATTTTCCTTTCTATTTGCATATGGAGCTGTTTCCATTTCTTGAACTGTTTTTCAGAAACTATCTTTGAATTAGTTAATTGCATTACGACTTATTTATAATTTATATATTTTTGTTTGACGAAATGAAATTTAATAATTATATTGTTAATCAAATTTATTTACTAATCTTGAATTTATTTGACTAAATAAAATTGGATTATTATTTATAAAGTGAACTTTGTCTTTTAATTAGTATGTTCTGCAATTGGAGGCCAAATGGTGAAATAAAAAAAATAATTTTCTTTTGTTTTAAAGATTTTTATAAGTGTGAACAAAAAACATATGGTCCTTCGAGCCGGATTTGCTTCTAAGTGCAGTGCATAGTATTTAAAGGTGTTCGAGTGAAACTAAAGTTCCGATAACATTCAAACATCTATGTGAACCTAGTGCTCAGTGACTTTCTATTTTTAAGACCAGTGTTGCAATTTATTACACTCTCGAGGCAAGTCCCTCACCTGTTGCAAGGTCTTAAGCACCAAGCAAATTTATATGAGCCTAGTCCTCAACTATACTATTTTTCGAGGCAAGTCCCTCATTTGAGATCAAATCAATTGGAAGGTTTTCATACCAACCCAATTTATTACACTCTCGAGGCAAGTCCCTCACCTGTTGCAAGGTCTTAAGCACCAAGCAAATTTATATGAGCCTAGTCCTCAACTATAGTATTGTCCGAGGAAAGTCCCTCATTTGAGATCAAATCAATTGGAAGGTTTTCATACCAACCCAATTTATTACACTCACGAGGCAAGTCCCTCCCCTATAGCAAGGTCTTACACACCAAGTTATTTTTATTTCGAGCCTGGTCTTAAAATTTATAATTTTCTTGAGGCAAGCCCCTCACCCATAGCAAGGTCTTACACGCCAGGTTATTTCTACATGAGCCTAGTTTTTACATTTTATTATTGAAATGTTTCTTGAGTTTAGTTACAAAAATTAATTTAATTTTCTCGAGGCAAACCCCTCACCCATAGCAGGGTCTTACAAACCAAGCTATTTTTATATGAACCTAGTTCTTGCATTTTATTACCGAACATTCGAGCCTAGTCCTCAAATATTAATTTCCCGAGGCACAGCCCTCACTCCAATCAATTATAAGGTTCTCATACCGAACAATTATTCGAGCCTAGTCCTCATCTATATATTTCTCCCAAGGCAAAGCCCCTCTTTTCAATCAATTGCAAGGTTCATACTGAACTCGAGCCTAGTTTCCTGACTTTGAATCAATTGTAAGGTTTTCACACCAGTTTAATTTATTATTCTTCCGAGGCAAAGCCCCTTACTTCAATTGCAAGATATTTCACTCCTGATACATTAAATTATAGTTATAAAGTTTGTGAGTGATCAGTTTAACATGGTTAACCACTTTACCGAAGCATTAAATTTGCAAAAGATACATATCGACCTTTTGAATAAGTCCTTTTCCAATTATACTAAAACCGCCCTTGTTAAAAGAACTAAGGAACTTATAACTGAACGTATTACTAAATTTTGGGAGCAATGGTCGCGGATAGAACAAAACCACATACAAATTGAATTGCTTTATGCAAATTTAGCTGAAAAACCCATTTGTGAATATTTTACAAATGACACATACCTAAAAATAGAAGATAAATATTTTGAGTTTATGGGAAAAATAAAGGCTGCCCTTAGTAACTTTGAGGAACAAACACCTCCACCAAGCCCTTCCGTGCATGAGTCGACACGCTTGAATTCAACAGCAATGTCAACGCAGTTACTGCGACTTCCAAAAATTTCACTTCCCACATTTTCTGGTTCTTATGAATCATGGCGCTCTTTTCATGATCTATTTAACTCATTGGTTCACCAAAATCTCTCACTTTCCAATGCACAAAAATTGCATTATCTAAAGTCTGTATTACCTGGTGAAGCTGAGCATCTCCTTCGACAATTTCAAATAACAGATGCTAATTACGAAAGGGCATGGTCAGTATTACTCCACAGATACAACAATAACAGGGTTCTAGTTAATTCTCAACTTAAAAATTTATTCAATCTTAAACAAGTGTCTAGTGAATCGGTGAATTCTATTAAATCCTTATTGGATAGATCGAACGAGTGTTTGTGTGAGTTGGAGTCTTTAGGTGTTAACACTTCTTATTGGGATCCATTTCTTATTTATCTTATTGTTCAAAAACTTCCTTCTGAAACTCATCGGATGTGGGAAACAGAGCTAAATGGGGAAGCAACACTTCCAAAATTCGAAAGACTCAAGCAATTTCTCGAGAAGCGTTTTCGCATGCTTGAAACTATTTCTGAATATAAAACTAACACGCAACAACGCCCTTCTATGGGATCAAACTCCAAATTCCTCACTCATTTTGCTTCTTCCACCATGACGACTTGTCCATGTTGAAAAAATTCTCATAAAATATCCACCTGTTCTAAATTCTCAAATCTCTCACATCAGCAAAAGTCTGACATTGTAAGGACAAACAAATTATGTTTTAACTATCTTTCAAATTCTCACTCCACGTTAAATTGCTCTAGTAAGTTTAAATGTAGAAAATGCGGTAAAACTCATCATGCCTTACTACACAGAAATTCTTTACAAGGCTCAACTCCCAATAAAGTACAACCTTCTAATACTTCTAGCTCTTCTCCAGGGACATCAGCTCCCAACTTGAATAGTGCACATAGTTCCCCTAATAATACCGAAACTACGGTATTTCTCTCTACACAGTCGTTTTGCTGCACTTAGGAGAAAAATCTTTTCTCTAAAACCCTTCTTTCCACTGCTTTGCTAAATGTTCCAACCAGAGCAGGTGTTGTGACTCTACGAGCTCTTGTTGACCCGGGATCACAGGTTTCTTTTGTTACTGAAAGAACAGCGAGACAACTTCAACTGAAAGGCTCCCCTGCTTCAGTAACAATTAATGGAGTATGTGAAAAGCCAATTACCCAAGCTCATAAACAAATACGATTTTCTTTTCAGCCAAGAGATCTTTCAACTCAAGAGCAAGTTTCGGTGACGGCCCTAGTTGTTCATTCAATTACAAATTTCTTGCCACCGTCTCCACTTCCGAGAGATGGTTGGATCCATTTAACTAATGTTAATCTTGCTGACCCACAATACTATCTGCCGGGAAAAATTGACTTACTACTTGGAGCCGATGTGTATTCAGATTTGATATTAGATGGTCTAATTAAAGGCCCTAAAGGTACGCCTACAGCTCAAAATACCTTACTTGGTTGGCTTTTATTCGGACCAATAAATTCAAGAAGTGAAAAATCTACCATACAATCACGAATTACTCAAGCTATATCACTACTTCCAAAACCAAAACAATCTTCATGTTTATCTGCTCTTAACACCGTCACTGCAAATTGCTTTTCAAGTTTTGTTTCAAGATCCACTAAAGAAAATCGAAAACAATCTAATAAATTTATTAAAAATTCTTCCACTAATCCCATTACCACTAAAAACCAAAATGCAATCTCAACCACACTACCTAATTTTGGTCAACTTAATTACAAGGGTTTCTCCAAAAAGTATAAACCATTCTTAAACGGATCGCACTCACCACGATCAACAGCTCCTGTGTGCACACCTCGTCCATTGGCATACATTCCCAAGCTACTACCAGTTGTTACAGATTCTGAAAATATTTTAAATACTAGTCTTAACAAACCCTTATTTATACCTTTAACAGATGATAAGAAGACCATGGCGTCCTCGAAAAATGTTACACGTACAAAATTCAGTAATAAAATGAACGGCAAAACCAAGTTATCAAATAAAAGAAATGCAAATTTGAAAACAGATCCTTTGCCGATTACATCTACAGAAACCTTACCTAAATTAAAAATAATTTCATCTCCTAATAATTCTAATGTTTTTATTAGCTCTTCTAAGCCAATGTACTACACAAGTAACTCATTAAATTTTACAAATAATATGTTACCTACAAAACACAAGGATACTGTGAAATACTCAACTGCTACGGAAAAACAGTTAGCAGTGAACGCATTGCAAGCATCTCAATACAAGGAACGATTTCCAACGCCCACCGCAACACCAGTTGCTACTAATAAAAATAAAAGTAGCATAGGAAAATCAAAATCAAGTGTTTCTTCGTACTTTATTTATTCTTCAAAATAATCCTCATGTGTTTAACTTTATTCAACTTAAATACTTCATCCAATAACTATTATCCCTTTCAAACTCAATAATCCTCGATGAAAATTAATACAACCACCTGCACAACTGCGCACTGCAGTACAGAACAACCATAATTAACCTACATACCAGCTGGCTATAATTTATGCCTTGAAGTACAGTGCATACATAAAAGAAATTCAACTTTTTTACCGCCGTTAACTTACATATATGAAACACAATCATATAAATCCCACACATATAAAATCTGGAAAAAAAATATTATTCTATTTCAACATAATTGATAATTTCAACAGGTATCAAACCAATTACACGCACTTTACATAGGGATTACACATTGCTAGTCTGAAAATTTAATTTGAATCCACTTCCTCATACATACATAACCTAATGTCCGTTAAACGAATCGTATTTGATTTCTTCAGTCCATCCACTGTGCTTCATTTTAAAATTTACTTGTACAAATCTATTCATTAACAGCCTCAATAGTCACTTAACCTTGAACTTGAAATTAAGTCAGCTGTAACTAAATTCCTTGTAATAAAATTTGTTCTAACAGTTGAATATTAACAACTCTGTTATCATAAAAGGTTCGCTCTCTCAAATCCGTTTGTTATAAATTAATTATTTGTCACGGCTATCTTTGAACAACTCATACCGATCATTGCATATATACGAAAACGCAGACAAATAATATGGTACAAAGTTCAAAACAGTCGAGTCATAGGATCATCGTCTCTTACAAAGACGTAACCGAGATCGATAATGAGATAAAAAATAAATTCAGGGAATCACCTTCATTGAGAGAATTAAAATTTATATTTTGGGCCACTCGCTTGGTTTCTCAAGGTCTTAATGAAAATTGGATGTACTGCATATTACATCGAAACCAATTATTACTTGGAGATGACAAAATTTCAATTTCATGCGTATCTTAAGGAAGATACATTTCTAGCTGGATGGATTAACAAAAATATTCATAATTAATTTGTATTATTTTGCATCCCTTTAGCCAATCCCATTGATCATTTACCAATTCAATTCTAGAATCATTGTTATTGTTTATTTGCTACTTAGTTTTGAAACGACGAGGACAATTATACAGAAACACAAAATTTTCGTTTTAAACATTTGTTATAAACATCCCGACGTAAAATGCGTCTTCATTTTAGTAATGGAGACACTATTAAACTCAAGGTGTTGCAAAATGGATTAGTAAAAGTTACTCGATTCTAAAGTTATTGTTTATTTATTTATTGCTTCTCTATTCCCTCTTCTCTTATTGTATTTATTTTTTTTTTCTCAATTCATCAAAGTCGACTTGGGCTAGTAAAGGTTACTGAGTCTAACACCATTTTTTCGGTTCACTTATTGCTTTACCTTTCCCCTTCACTTTCCTTCTTTTGTTTCAGCATCTTAAGGTAATTTGTTAATTTTCAGTTTTGAAACATACCAAAATGTTTCAACGGGGGGGGGGGAGTATCTTCAAATTCTTTCACGGCAAGGAATTTCCTTGGGTTGTCCCTTGAATTATTTGCGTTGAGTCCAATCACCATATCACCTTAGGGCACGTTAACCCCATTTTTTATTTCAGAAAAATAATGCTGCCTCATGAAACTAGGTACTGAAATATTCTGGACAATGTTATGGAAAGAAAATTAGGGTCATTCAGCTTTAACGATGAAACATCAAGAACTTATCAACACTTGACATCATCTTCTTTCAATAGTGGACATCGTTTAACATCATTATCAACGATAATAATTTAACTTTAAAAAAAAAAAAAAACAAAAAAAAACAATTTTTACATCCATTCAAATTTCACTCAAACAAATAATTACTCTGGTAACACTTCTCACCTCAATACATACATCAATAAAATTCTCATTCCCGCTTGCACTATTGAAACAAAGATCACTTCAGTCATCCCGTTATATATTTCGATCCCCACTTGAATCGAATTCAAGTAAGTTAATAAAATTCGTTGCGCCCATGAATTTCTCTCTCTTTGGATACTGATCGCCGCAGAGGTAAGTTGGTCTTGGAATTATCAATTTCCTTATTTTCCTCAAAGTTCTTGGGTACAGACCATGAACTATTCCTAACAATTTCCCTTTTCCTTAAGTTCTTGGGTATAAACCATGAACTGTTTCTAACAATTTCCCTTTTCTACAGTTCTTGGGTACAGACCATGAACTGTTTCTAACAATTTCCCTTTTCTAAAGTTCTTGGGTATAGACAATGAACTGTTTCTAACAATTTCCCTTTTATCAAGTTCTTGGGTATAGACCATGAACTATTTCTAACAATTTCCCTTTTTTTAAGTTCTTGGGTATAGACCATGAACTATAATTAACAATTTCCCTTTCATCAAGTTCTTGGGTATAGACCATGAACTATTAATAACAAATTTCCCTTTTGTTCTTAAGTTCTTGGGTACAGACCATGAACTACTACTAATAAATTTCTTTCTTTAAACTTCCCTTTGTTTACTAATAATTAAAGTCCAAGGCCAACTTTAGAAATCAGGTGAGTACTTAATTAATACGAAATAATATTTTTCTTTTAAAACATATTCTTATATTCTGTGATATGGTGAAATATTTTTCTAACGACTTAGTGAAGTGATCTTAGTTAACAACGTGGATGAGGATTATAGGTGTTTAATTAGCTTACATCGTTGATGAGGTGTTTTTTAATAGAATCGTGTTTTTTTGTAGCTTACACCATTGTTGAGGGTGATTACCAATAAAGCTTGAGTGGATGTTCACATCGGGTGAATTTGCATAAATCTAACTCATAAATTTATACTTAAATTACAATTGAATTTTCCTTTCCATTTGCATATGGAGCTGTTTCCATTTCTTGAACTGTTTTTCAGAAACTATCTTTGAATTAGTTAATTGCATTACGACTTATTTATAATTTATATATTTTTGTTTGACGAAATGAAATTTAATAATTATATTGTTAATCAAATTTATTTACTAATCTTGAATTTATTTGACTAAATAAAATTGGATTATTATTTATAAAGTGAACTTTTCCTTTTAATTAGTATGTTCTGCAATTGGAGGCCAAATGGTGAAATAAAAAAATAATTTTCTTTTGTTTTAAAGATTTTTATAAGTGTGAACAAAAAACATAGGGCACACGGCTGTATATATATATATATATATATATATATATATATATACACATTTGGTGCTTCGAGCCGGATCTGATTTGATACATTGTGAAATTCGTTTTTTTTGTGTTCCGTTTCATTTAAACACCAGTTAATTCCCGTACACCAAGTTCACCGGGAAGTGTTAAAATTAGATCCGTGGATTTTATTAATTGTGCGCCAAGTTACTGTGCCTGTAAATTACATAGTGAAGTGAGAATCAGCACCGAGTCGTTTTCACCATATCGACAACCCCAGACCACTATATCAGCAGCTCCAGCCATGGCACCAGACCATTCCAGCTATTGTTCACCTAGAAACCGACCAATGACCGCAGTTTCAACTCTAATTCATCACCGAATAGACGACCAGCATCAATACCACCATCCGTATATCACCCAGTAAGTCAAAAAAAATTTATTTAATCTGAATTTATACCTCAATCTCTCACCCCACGAGAATACACCCCTACTCTACATTTACCCAGTAATTTGTTTACCTATCGACTATTATTCCCATTCACGACTTAAAAAGCTCATCATCGTCGAGCTCAGGCCGAGCTCAAGTTACTTAAAATTTACAACTAACTGAAAAGATCACCGTGTCGCAGGCTATCAACCTGTGCGCAATTATATGTAAAGACCGAACTGAAAGCGCGACGACCTCTGTTATATTGTGCTAAGTTAGCATATTACCCCCCACAATCGTCGAAACATTAAAACAACCAAATGGATCAACTAATAAAGTCCCAAGAATTATATGAGTATGAACTGGAAAGGTTCATGACAAATTTGAGAAAAACTCCGAAAGATAGACGGAAGGAATCCTACTTAAGGAATAGGGCGGAATTGCTAGATAACCTTTGGGCGTTCTGTCAAGCTAAGGACAGGGAAATGCTTGCTCTGTTTCACCCTGAGACTCATGCGAACTTACCCTATTTTCAATTAGATAAATTTAGGGCTCTTGAAGAAATGTATTTGGAAGCCCATGGGATCATTTCTGAATTTTTACCACAGACCACGGCAACCACTTCGTCAGCGTCAGATGACCAGCGAAATGTCACAGCATGTACAGCGGTGCATGACTCAAATGAAGTTCCACTACCGCGAATGAACATTCTGAAGCTCACGGGGGATATCAAGATTGGGTCACCTTTAGAGGGATATTTGAAAGTCTTATTCACAATAATAGAAAGCTATCTAAGGTGCAAAAGCTGCATTATTTGATGGCAAATGTGAGTGGTGAAGCTTTGCAATTAATTAAGCATTTACCTACAACAGAAGCCAACTATGCACCAGCGTGGGATTTATTGAAAAAACGATATCAGGATGAGCGCGCCTTAACCACTTTTCACATTCAAGCACTGCTCTCATTACCGAATCAAAGAACGGAAACAGCAGCTGGGTTAAAACGCTTCGTTGACTCAATTAACGAGTCATTAGAAATTTTGAAAAGATTAGAATTAGAAGTACAATCGTGGGATCCCTTGTTAATCGAAATCTTCACGGAAAAATTATGCAAAGAGACAATAGAAGACTGGGAGTTCACCCTTAATCATAGGACTATACCATCAAGACGACCTACATTAGTTGAATTTACTGATTTCCTTGAAGCAAGGTTTAAAAGTTTAGAAGCCATCACTAGAACAAGGTGTCAACTCCCTCGCAAGGAAAGCACTAAAGGGCATATCACTCACGCGTTCACTACAGCGGCTTCATCGATGTGTCCAGCATGTAACCATGATCATCGCCTTAGACAATGTTCCAAATTCCTTGGTATGACGCCGAAAGGGCGATACGAGTTCATAAAAACCAACTCCCGATGTATAAATTGCTTGTCAAAGTCTCATGAACTCAATGTGTGTCCTAATCCGATGAACTGTCAATCATGCGGAAAAAGACATAATTCTCTACTCCATTTTGACCAACCAAAATCACCTAGTAACCGCAACAAAACTAAGAATTTGCGTCAGCCCCGTCAACATAATCAATACCACAGTCACCATGGTGCTTCTACACAATTAGTGAAGAAATCCACTCAAGAATACGAAGATGGTACTTATCAAGGCCCATCTCACCCCCAGAGTTCGGATTTAGTTCAACTAACACCAAATAATGTCCATGAGACGTCATATGTAAAATCCTATCTGACAAACAATAAGCAATTGCACACAACCCTATTGGCAACGGCATTAATCGATACCGCAGACTCCGCGAGTCTGGAAAATGCGATAAAGCGATCCTGGGAGCTCCAAGATATTCCAGCTCACAGTTCTGAACCTAACCATGACGAATGTGAAAAAATCTACGCCGAATCATATTATCGAGATCCAACTGGTCGCTATGTAGTACCATTAACCTTCCAAAATAATAAGCGGCCTGATTTAGGATGATCATCGCCTTAGACAATGTTCCAAATTCCTTGGTATGACGCCGAAAGGGCGATACGAGTTCATAAAAACCAACTCCCGATGTATAAATTGCTTGTCAAAGTCTCATGAACTCAATGTGTGTCCTAATCCGATGAACTGTCAATCATGCGGAAAAATACATAATTCTCTACTCCATTTTGACCAACCAAAATCACCTAGTAACCGCAACAAAACTAAGAATTTGCGTCAGCCCCGTCAACATAATCAATACCACAGTCACCATGGTGCTTCTACACAATTAGTGAAGAAATCCACTCAAGAATACGAAGATGGTACTTATCAAGGCCCATCTCACCCCCAGAGTTCGGATTTAGTACAACTAACACCAAATAATGTCCATGAGACGTCATATGTAAAATCCTATCTGACAAACAATAAGCAATTGCACACAACCCTATTGGCAACGGCATTAATCGATATCGAGACTCACCACGCAGGTAAACAAACCTTGAGAGTGTTAATAGACCCAGGTTCTCAAGTCTCATTCATCACCGAGGAGGCTGTCCAACGTTTACGTTTGCGTAAAGAGACGGTTTCCGTAACGGTAAACGGCATAGGCGACTTACAATGTGGAGTGTCTCGTAATGCGGTGACTTGTTTAGTTCAATCTCGATCCGACTCATCGTTTAAGCAACTTGTGGAAGCTTATGTCTTCCCGAAAGTCAGTGGAATCTTGCCAAGTAAACCAATTGACCACCGAGTGCTACCATACCTTAAAAATCTTCCATTGGCCGATCAGGTCAGGTAGGTCGATTGGTCAGGTAGATATGCTCGTAGGTGCTGACGTTTACAGTGACATCATTTTGAATGGGCTCATCAAAGGTCCCAAGGGGTATCCAATAGCGTTAAAAACTGCATTGGGCTGGATCATAAGTGGCAAAATGCCTGACGTCAATACCCATACTTACACCACTCCAAAGATCACGCTAGTATGCACCACCGCAGACTCCGCGAGTCTGGAAAATGCGATAAAGCGATCCTGGGAGCTCCAAGATATTCCAGCTCACAGTTCTGAACCTAACCATGACGAATGTGAAAAAATCTACGCCGAATCATATTATCGAGATCCAACTGGTCGCTATGTAGTACCATTAACCTTCCAAAATAATAAGCGGCCTGATTTAGGATACTCAAGAAATGCGGCACTAAAACGTTTACTCCAGTTGGAAAACAAATTTCAGAAAAATCCCAAATTAGCTGAAGATTATAAGACCTTTATGAAGGAGTATCTAACCCTTGGACATATGGAGAAGATCTCAGCCGAACATGAGCGAGATAATTTCCCTGAATATGTTTTACCGCACCATGCAGTGATAAAAGATTCTAGCACCACCACTAAATTGCGAGTGGTGTTCGATGCGTCCCGGAAAACCACCAATGGACTGTCATTAAATGATACCCTGCTACCCGGACCGGCGCTGCAGAAGGATCTGTGCCTCATCTTACTCCGTTGGAGGAAATTCAAAATCGCTTTTACTGCTGATATTGAGAAGATGTATCGGCAAATATATATCCGACCAGATCAACGCAAATACCAAAAAATATTATGGAGAGAAAATGTGACCCAACCGGTAGAGACTTATAGATTACTCACTGTTACCTATGGAACTTCGTGTGCACCTTTCTTGGCCCTTAGAACTTTGCAACAACTCGCTAATGATGAAAAGAAGCGTTTTCCTGCAGCCTCAAAGATATTATTATCCGACTTTTACGTGGATGATTTAATGTCGGGTACAAATACGCTCGAGGAAGCAATAGTACTACAAGAGCAACTTCGACAACTCCTACAGTCAGGGGGATTCAAATTACGTAAATGGGTCTGCAATTCAGAACAATTATTAGAACATGTCCCCCCCAAGGATCGCGAAATTTCTACACCTTTTCCTATAGAATTCACTGAAACTGTGAAAACATTAGGTATCCATTGGAATCCATCGAGTGACAGTTTTGAATTTAAAGTGTCGCTTAAGGAATCTCAGACTCCTGTTACCAAGCGAATTCTTTTATCTGAGGCCGCTAAATTGTTTGATCCCTTAGGATGGCTAGCTCCCACTGTTGTTTTAGCAAAAATAATGTTTCAGCGGTTATGGATGGAAGGTGTAACATGGGATGAGATGAGGTACTTCCAGACCATTTGCAGACGAAGTGGTGTGAGTTTCGGCAGAATCTACCTCAATTGGAACTTATAAAAATACCCAGATGGATTCAATTAATCGACACTGAAACCACCTATGAACTACACGCTTTCTGTGATGCATCTTCGGTCGCTTATGCTGCAGTAGTCTATGTAAGATGTGTATCCCCAAAGGGTGATGTCACTATCTCCCTTTTAGCCGCCAAAACTAAGGTTGCTCCCACACGCTAGGTTAGTATACCACGTTTAGAATTATGTGGCGCCGTGTTATCAACTAAATTAATCACGCATGTAAAAGAGGCTATTCCAGCAGAAATGTACCAAATATATGGTTGGACTGATTCACGAAATGTTCTTGCTTGGATCAAGGGTCATCCACGCCAATGGCAAACCTTCGTTGGGAACCGAGTGAGCTACATACAAGAACGATTAGATACCAGTCGGTGGAGATATGTGAAATCAGGTGATAATCCAGCCGACTGCGCTTCACGAGGTGTCGCCCCAGGTGAATGTGGTGGACTGGACCTTCCTGGCTACAACAAGATGAAACTCGGTGTCCTAAAATTGAAGAAGCCTCTAAGTATACTGACCTAGAAGTTAAAAAAGTTGTCCTAAGCATTACTAAGGGAACGGAACTACAGCTAGACTTAATGAATCGCTATTCAACCCTAGATCAACTCGTTAGAGTAACTGCCTACTGCAGAAGATACATTAATCTCAAAACTGCTCCACCAAACCGAAAATTTGATCAATTGTCATTGGAGGAGATCAATGATGCAAAATTATGTCTAGAGCGATTAGTCCAACGAACTCATTTCACTATCGAAGTAGAACATTTAGAAAAATCTCAACCAGTTCCCAAGAATAGCAAACTATATAGCCTTAATCCAACAATAGATCAGTCAGGCTTATTAAGAGTCGGTGGTCGTCTACGTAATGCAGAAATTCCTGCAGATCAAAAATTCCCAATAGTATTACCGGAACACAGCAAATTTACAGAACTTGTCATTAATAAATGTCATCAAGAAACTTTACATGGCGGCACGCAACTGACTCTTAATCTTATACGCAAAAAATATTGGATTCTAAATGGTCGAAATCGAATCCGTCACCAATTACATGGGCGTGTCACGTGCTTCCGATACAAGACTTCAACGCAAACCCAGCTCAGGGGCGACCTTCCCGCACCTCGTGTACGACAACACCGCCCATTTTTGCATACGGGGGTGGACTTCACTGGCCATATTACTATCAGAGAATCAAAATGCAGAGGTCGTCCAAAAACCAGCAAGGGCTACATAAGTGTATTCGTATGTTTATCCACCAAGGCCATACATCTTGAGCTGGTTAGTGAACTCACCACGGAAGCGTTTTTGGCTGCATTTCGAAGATTCGTTAGTCGTAGGGGATTATGCAGTGATATGTATAGTGATTGCGGGACAAATTTCATCGGAGCTAACCAACAACTTATACAAGCTCGTCTTAAATGCGAATATGGATTATCACCTAACGTGATCACCACATTATCTACCAAGGGTGTTAAGTGGCATTTCATCCCACCTGCCGCACCTCATTTTGGAGGATTGTGGGAGGCGGGCGTGAAATCAGTGAAATATCATTTTAAACGAATAATAGGAAATTCGCTACTCACCTACGAAGAAATTAGCACGCTGTTAGCACAAATTGAGACATGTTTGAACTCTCGCCCATTGTGTCCAATGAGTTACGATCTTAATGATTTGCAAGCATTAACCCCAGGACATTTTCTAGTTGGGGATACACTACTTACACCGCCAGAACCAAATCTGTTCGATAATAAATTAAGTACCCTGAGCAGGTGGAAATTATTACAAAGATTACTTCAAGACTTTTGGAAGAGATGGGTCGATGAATATCTTCCAAGACTACAGGCCCGATCAAAGTGGGCAGAGCGTGCCCCTGGCGTCAAAAAGGATCATTTAGTGTTAATTAAGGACGAAAGACTACCTCCTGCACGATGGCTCTTAGGGCGTGTCATCGAAGTACACCCCGGAGCAGATGGGCTAACTCGAGCAGTTACCATAAGATGTAAGGACAGCATCCTGCAACGTCCAATCACCAAAATCTGCTTATTGCCCATTATTGACAATCAAATGTCGTAGCACATTTACCAGTTAATTTTATATTTATGTAAGCAACCCTACACACCTTTCGAATCATTATAAATCATCATTATAGCTAAACATACCTTTAGATCACCACCACTAACCACACAAGTAGATTCCAACATTAACTGTACCTCTAAACTACACCTTATAGATTACGAAATTGACCAGTACTCAACCTTGTTAGCAATGAACATCAGCTGTGGAGTTTTGCAACTAGCCATCGTGACAAGTGTGGCCGCAATAATTGCGTATGATTGTGGTCGCGAAAGAATCAATTTAACGTCAATTTCACTGCTCTCCGTTGGACCCTGCACCATTGAAAAACAAGAGCTCAAACAAACACAGCAAGATATTCAACTACTCCAGATAAGCGAAGCTGCATCCATACAAATATATCAATGCAAAATCAACATCATCCAATCAGTACACCATTGTGGAATGTTTAGCCACCTTTCGCTAGTACCCGGTGGCTTGAGTAGCTTCATAGAAGAAATTTCTCGAGAAGACTGCATGCAAATCCACCACCACCATACATTTAAGCTTCCGAACGGTCGTATCATAGCTAACTTAAAGTCAAATGCGTCAACAACCCACACTGAAATCATTGCAGGATCGGTCGATAATAGTGGAAACTGTCAAGGAGCTCAATATACTTCAGGAGGCAACTCTTGGAACAACGTTATTGTCACCCACGTCCTGGAATTCACGATAACAGACTACCAAAGCGTCGTTCGTTTGGAAGATAATATGGCGGTCTTACGAAGCAACGTTTTATGCCCGTACCTAACTGGAAAATGCACTGATCCTGATTACGGAGTCAGTTTCTGGGATTTAATTCCGGATAATTCCTGTGAAAGTCTAAATTATGATGTATTGTGGCAAGGACTCGCCACAAAGATCGATACAATCACCCCACACGGTGAGCAAGCCGTGTTTAGTACGGTCTACTCAGTTACGTCAGGTGAAATCATATTTTTTTTTTTTTTTTTTTTTATGTGAAAGACTAGAGTCACAGGAAGCGCCCTTTATACTGTGGCGCCCTTTATACTTTATTTGCTTTGAAGGTTAAGAAGGCCGTATCAGTATGCAGATTTGATGGATATCAAACAGAACACCCGCGACTTGTGATCGTACCTCGTGCATCTAAAGAATATTGGTTCACAAAAAGGGCTATTGATGTGCATAATCTAGATCTTTTTACTAGAGATGCGCCGAATGTTCGGCCGAATATTCGTATTCGGTATATTCGGCGTATTTTTTAATGTTCGTATTCGGCCGAATATTCGGTTAGTTTGCCGAATAATTACCGAATATTTAAATAGTGTTATTTTAAGAGTTACATATCTTAAAGAGGCTTTATTATGGAACCGTACATAGGTAGTAATGAAACAAATACTTCTGTGTAACCATATTTATTCACAAAAGGAGACAATAATCAATAAAAAGCTGATGAAATATCTAGAATCCAACCAAATTATACACGACAGGCAATACGGCTTCAGACCAAAACAGTCTACTGGCGACCTGCTTGTGTGTTTAACCGAGCGTATCATCCAAAGCATTCATAGCTTTGGTGAGTCTGGTCTGGTTGCTCTAGATATATCAAAGGCTTTTGACAGAGTATGGCACCCAGGGTGCCGCACCCTGCTCTGTTGAATAAACTCCAAGCTATTAGTATACACTTAGTGCTAAGGAACTGGATTAAGAGCTTTCTTTCAGGCCGTTCAATCAAGGTAGTATTGGATGGCATCGAATCCAACCCTCACGCCATTTCGGCCGGAGTTCCCCAGGGGTCAATTCTCTCACCCGCACTTTTTCTAATCTTCATTAATGATCTGCTCTTAATCCCTTCCAACCCACTTCACTGCTTCGCTGATGACGATACTTTGCATTTCTCTTACTCCTTCGAAAATATAAGACAAGCACGTGCCAGACCTTGTCTTTACCACCGTCAATTGATGTCCACTTTGATCAACCGGGATATCGAATCGATTCTTCATTGGGGCGAAATTAACCGCGACGAATCCAATGCCACGAAAACGAAATACTGCCTGATCTCCAACAAAAATTGTACCGACCTTCTTCCTATCTCAGTGGATAAAGAGAATCTAACGGCTGACTCAACTCTCAACATCCTAAGGGTAACTTTAACGGAGCATCTGCGATGGAATGATCGCATACAAGTCGCCAAACAAGCCTCCCAATGTCTTGGATTTCTCAAGAGATGCAAGTTCCTTCTCCAGCCAGCCGCCTTGACTACAATCTACAAATTGTACATTCGGCCGCCCCTTGAATACAACTCGTATATCTGCGCAGGCGCCCCAAAAACCACCTTGGCTTGTCTCGACAAGGTGCAAAATCGCGCCCTCAAACTCATTGGTGATGGCCCCTTTCGCGCCTCCATAGACACCTTAAGCCACCGTAGGAATGTAGTTAGAGTTCAAACGTGAGGTTAATCGTCATTTTCCTCTACACCTTCCCGACCCCCTAAACTTTCCCACTCTCCTCTATTCTTCAAATCAAGTTTACTTCTAGACATTGCCCCATGAACTGAACGACATGACGGACTGGTACTATAAAGGGTTACTCCTTAGCTTGGTTTTTCATATAAAAAAAGGTTTCACTTTCGTTGCAAAGCTGGTTGTTAGCGTGATAATGGTGAAACCAGTTTGGAACTGGGATTGCAAATCAGTCGATTCATGTGCGTGTAGGGTGAGGCCCTAATTTCGCCAAAATCATAGTATCTCCCCAAAGTAGAGAAAAAGGCGGCAAAAGACAATAAACGCCTATTAAATATAGCCTTGTACATATTTCGTTAGGCAACCCACATTTGTTAGCATATTTTTTATCATAGAAATAAATTTCATTCGGTTACTCGATCGGTGAAGGTCGTTCTTCTACGGATTCTGTACTATGTATATATGAACCTGCTTACTGAACCGAATAATTCGGCCGAATGTTCGGTTCGGCACGTTTTTGACCCATATTCGGCGCATCTCTACTTTTTTCGTATGTTAACTCGAAATTCGTATATACTGAACGTCACATAAAAACTCAAGTAGAAAACCTATATTATAATCTGTTACTGAAAAAATGTGAGCTCGAACGTGAAACGCTACATACCCAATTAATTATAGCTCCACACCATCCTGCAGAATTCGCATTAATGTATACCAAGGAACCAGGCCATGTTGCCGTCCCACGTGGAGAACTCATATAGGTACTTAGTCAAATGCCAACCAGTCGAAGTGACTGTTAGAAAAACCGATAGATGTTATTTAGAACTTCCCACGACATATAACAACAAAAGTTATTTCATAGCACCAATTACACGCCTTATGCTTAACCATGGTACAGAGATTCCCTGTTCTGACCTACTGAGCCCAGGATATTATATAAATAGTCAATGGTACGGATTTAATCCCAGATTACACCGAATGAAGAATCCACTTGAACTTATACCTTCCACGAAGACTGATTGGAAATATGAAGATCCAGGAGAAATCATACAAGCAGGCCTGTACTCAAGCTCGTCACTCGATAATTTACGCCATCAGATAATGTATCCTTCTGAACGCAGAGCCGTGGAAAATATAGTCACTCGGAGCATAATGGGTCATGATACAGATCATCAGAATTTGGAAACAACCAATTTATTTTCCGCCACTGGTTAGAACATGATTGAAAACCTTCTGCGTACTCGATTGTGGGGTATTCTCAGCGGACTCGGACAGACATGTTCGATCATACTGGCCATGTATGTGATAATCAAATTAGTCAAGTTCGTGGTCGATCTAATTATCAATGTACGAGCTCTAAGATCGCTTTATGGCTGGAGCTGGAGATTAACTGCTGCAACATTTAACTCCGCAACAAACCATATCCTCCGCAATCACCATACCACCGGAGAGGCCGTACTGCAAGAAGTCGTAACTAATATCCCAACGACAGCTGGACCTGCAGCCATATCGCATGAGCAGGACCCCACTACATCTAATGGAGCCCCTACTCCTACAAGTAGACTGGCCTCACTATATCGGAACCTCAATTAAATCAATTAAAGTCTCTCCCCGTTCACCCTCAAATATCTATCCTTACCATATTCCTTAATCACCTTCCTCCTTCCATTTACTTATTATCTTTGCAGAATCACCTAAGGCGAGTCGAGGCGCCTCAAAACCTCTGTTCCAGAGTTACCTATTCACCAGTCCGGAGTAAATGCCATTGGTGTTATTCGGTAGCTTCATCACCTTCATCATATTTGAATCCCTATTGATTCAAGGAGGGCAGAATGTTGATTTGTCGACCAACGGTCACCCAAAAGTGTAGCAACCAACATCAAGTGTCAGCAGCTCGTGGCCTCAGTGCATCCGGTAATAAGGTAATTTAACCTTTAACTTAAACACAGGCCGGAAACCACCTGCACGCCATCGATCGCCAAGGTCAGGAGTTCAACCCCCAACCGGTCACGGGCCAGAATTGATCTGCAGACGCTGCATTAATTTCATTACCTGCAAAATGAAATTATGATGGATCGAACGAGTCGTCCACCACACACCGTCGGAGTCACCATAAATAATTATATCATAAAATCTATAATAAAGAATAAGGTCTATTTCTCGGTTTAATGTTCTATATTTAATAAACATATTGTTCGGTTTATGGTTATACATGTAATGAATAAAGAATAAAGTCTATTTCTCGGTTTAATGTTCTATATTTAATAAACATATTGTTCGGTTCATGGTTATACATGTAATGAATAAAGTTTATGTTAATTGTTAAATTTGCGTTTATTAGTGTAATAAACATATATATATATATATATATATATATATATATATATATATATATATATATATATATATATATATATATATATATATACTAGCTGGCCGGTGCGCCTACGCTGCACCCATAAGCAATAGTAAACAATAAAAACCATCCATTGACTTAATATTTTTCGAGATTTCGAATTTTACACAGATGAAATGCCTCAAAGAACATGGGTCTTGCGTCGGCCGCCATGAATCGGTATATTGAGTCTACTACATTGCTTATTGTATACTACTTATCATACCCCTTCATTTGATACCCTTGTTGAGGGGATTGTGAAGAAAGTGGTAATCCGGCCTCTTTAGACGGCCGCCATGGATCTAAAGATATATTTTGTATACTACATTGCTTATTGTATTCTACTTATCATACCCTTTCATTTGATACCCATGTCGAGGTGGTTGTGAAGAAAGTGGTAATTCGGCCTCTTGAGACGGCCGCCATGGATCTAAAGATATATTTTGTATACTACATTACTTATTGTATTCTACTTATCATACCCTTTCATTTGATACCCATGTCGAGGTGGTTGTGAAGAAAGTCGTACCCCGCCCTCTTGAGACGGCCGCCATGGATCTAAAGATATATTTTGTATACTACATTGCTTATTGTATTCTCCTTAACATACCCTTTCATTTGATACCCATGTTGAGGTGGTTGTGAAGAAACTGGTAATCCGGCCTCTTGAGACGGCCGCCATGGATCTAAAGATATATTTTGTATACTACATTGCTTATTGTATTCTACTTATCATACCCTTTCATTTGATACCCATGTCGAGGTGGTTGTGAAGAAAGTGGTACCCCGCCCTCTTGAGACGGCCGCCATGGATCTAAAGATATATTTTGTATACTACATTGCTTATTATATTCTACTTAACATAGCCTTTCATTTGATACCCATGTTGAGGTGGTTATGAAGAAAGTGGTACCCCGCCCTCTTGAGACGGCCGCCATGGATCTAAAGATATATTTTGTATACTACATTACTTATTGTATTCTACTTATCATACCCTTTCATTTGATACCCATGTCGAGGTGGTTGTGAAGAAAGTCGTACCCCGCCCTCTTGAGACGGCCGCCATGGATCTAAAGATATATTTTGTATACTACATTGCTTATTGTATTCTCCTTAACATACCCTTTCATTTGATACCCATGTTGAGGTGGTTGTGAAGAAAGTGGTAATTCGGCCTCTTGAGACGGCCGCCATGGATCTAAAGATATATTTTGTATACTACATTGCCTATTGTATTCTACTTATCATACCCTTTCATTTGATACCCATGTGGAGGTGGTTGTGAAGAAAGTGGTACCCCGCCCCCTTGAGACGGCCGCCATGGATCTAAAGATATATTTTGTATACTACATTGCTTATTATATTCTACTTAACATACCCTTTCATTTGATACCCATGTTGAGGTGGTTGTGAAGAAAGTGGTAATCCGGCCTCTTGAGACGGCCGCCATGGATCTAAAGATATATTTTGTATACTACATTGCTTATTGTATTCTACTTATCATACCCTTTTATTTGATACCCATGTCGAGGTGGTTGTGAAGAAAGTGGTACACCGCCCTCTTGAGACGGCCTGGATCATTTTAGTTTCAATAGCGTCATGGCCTACCTATTGTTTGACAGCTGCGTAGATTTGAAATTTTCATTAAATGTAATGATTCAATTTAATGACAATTTTACATTTGTCAAACAATAGGTAGGCCATGAAGCTATTGAAACTAAAATGAAGTGAAAATTCCTAAAATTACCATTTTTGTTTGGATTTTGAGCTGTTTTTTTGGTTAAAGGTATAAAAAATAGCCTACGAGCTATTCTCAGACCTACCAAATATACACTCTATATCAGCCGCCAAAAATAACCCTTTATACAAGTTTTGGTGAAAATTGATGACGTTTCAACTATATCCCGGGCAAAGAATTCAATAAATATCGTAAAAAATTAAAGATTATAAACAAATACTCATAACTTTCGAAATCCTTAAGAGCCCACCGAGATTTTTGATCGAGGTGTTAGAGTGACTTCTCCCGAACATTTTGACACCAAAAACGTCCATTTTCGAGATGAGGTATTTGAGAAATTGAATTTTAAAGTTTTTTACTATTTTTTGACCTTTTGACCTTTAATTCGAAAATATGTTTATGTTTTTCAGCAAATTTGTTTGTAAACAACCCCTCTGACCTGAAAACAGGTAAAACCTATCAAAAACGTCGACCCCAACGAAAGATATAGAGCCAAAATCGAGAAAGAAAGTCAAAATTCATAAAAATCCCTAAAAAACGCATTTAATTTTTATTGTCAATATATTGTCGAAAAAATAGGTAGGCCATAAAGCTATTGAAACTAAAATGAAGTGAAAATTCCTAAAATTACCATTTTTGTTTGGATTTTGCAGCTGTTTTTTGGTTAAAGGTATAAAAAATAGCCTACGACCTATTCTCAGACCTACCAAATATACACAAAAAATTTCATGCAAATTGGTCAACCCGTTTCGGAGGAGTACGGTAACAAACACTGTGACACGAGATTTTTATAGATATAGATATACTAGCTGGGACCCGGTGCGCCTACGCTGCACCCATAAGTCAATAGTAAACAATAAAAACCATCCATTGACTTAATATTTTACGAGATATGAATTTTACACAGATGAAATGCCTCAAAGAACATGGGTCTTGCGTCGGCCGCCATGAATCGGTATATTGAGTCTACTACATTGCTTATTGTATTCTACTTATCATACCCTTTCATTTGATACCCATGTTGAGGGGATTGTGAAGAAAATGGTAATCCGCCCTCTTTAGACGGCCGCCATGGATCTAAAGATATATTTTGTATACTACATTGCTTATTGTATTCTACTTATCATACCCTTTCATTTGATACCCATGTCGAGGTGGTTGTGAAGAAAGTGGTAATTCGGCCTCTTGAGACGGCCGCCATGGATCTAAAGATATATTTTGTATACTACATTGCTTATTGTATTCTACTTATCATACCCTTTCATTTGATACCCATGTCGAGGTGGTTGTGAAGAAAGTGGTACCCCGCCCTCTTCAGACGGCCGCCATGGATCTAAAGATATATTTTGTATACTACATTGCTTATTGTATTCTCCTTAACATACCCTTTCATTTGATACCCATGTTGAGGTGGTTGTGAAGAAAGTGGTAATCCGGCCTCTAGAGACGGCCGCCATGGATCTAAAGATATATTTTGTATACTACATTGCTTATTGTATTCTACTTATCATACCCTTTCATTTGATACCCATGTCGAGGTGGTTGTGAAGAACCCGGCCTCTTGAGACGGCCGCCATGGATCTAAAGATATATTTTGTATACTACATTGCTTATTGTATTCTACTTATCATATCCTTTCATTTGATATCCATGTCGAGGTGGTTGTGAAGAAAGTGGTACCCCGCCCTCTTGAGACGGCCGCCATGGATCATTTTAGTTTCAATAGCGTCATGGCCTACCTATTGTTTGACAGCTGCGTAAATTTGAAATTTTCATTAAATGTAATGATTCAATTTAATGACAATTTTACATTTGTCAAACAATAGGTAGGCCATGAAGCTATTGAAACTAAAATGAAGTGAAAATTCCTAAAATTACCATTTTTGTTTGGATTTTGCAGCTGTTTTTTTGGTTAAAGGTATAAAAAATAGCCTACGACCTATTCTCAGACCTACATGTGTTGCTAAGCGACGGAACCCCTCCACTAACATTTAAATCTTATGGTATGCTATTATTTTTTTGTGAAACAGGTGTTTTTACATTTTTGAGATTTACTCGAAAAGTTACCATTATTTTGCCAGGAAATTTTTATTGTAGGTAGGCACCATCAGTGGCCACAATTTAAGCCCTGCCTCAAGGTTCTACGATAATTACACTCCCTACAATTAAATGTCAAAAAATGACCATTTTTAACGGTTTTTGAATTTTTCTGCAAAAACCTGTTGACCGATATCAATGGTCCAAAACTCATAATTTTCGTCTTTTTAAGCACTATTAAGTAGTATTTTTTGTTTTCCAAAACAACATATTTTTCGTACCCAAAACGTGAAAAAACGCGTTTTCGCTCCTTTTATTAGCTTTTTACCACCTGTTGCCCTGGACCAATTTTATCCAAAACGCATTCATTGAATTCCTACGATTTTTCTCTTAATTATAGCGTCAAGAAATCGCAGGGTAGATTTATTTCAACTTTTAACTACTTTTTCGCTATCTTTCCTGGACTACAAGCTAAATAAGCCAAATCCGTTTTTAACTAAAACTTTTATTTCACGTTGCATTGATTTAATTTTGTCATAATGCTGCATCCTAGTTTGGCCATGGAGATTCATAAGTATTACACTGACCAACGCTATATATAATTAATCTTGCAAAGTTTTTGTTAAAGGCTTATGTAGGTTATAAGTTGTGAGACTTTGCGTAATCTAAAACTTAACAAAGTATTTAACAAACACTACCAAAATCATCATAACTTAAAAAAAATAGTACGCGGCCATCACCAAGTATCGAACCCTGGTCCTGTCGCACCCCGATCTAGCACCTACCCATTACTCCAAACACTAACTTGTAGGAATGTGGCAATAAACCTATTTATTCATGCTTACATAAAAAGGTACATTCCAATAGCCCTAACTATAATGGTCTTAAGACGGCTTAAGATGCCTCTTCAAATTCTTTTAAAACTGGCTAATTTTCTGTCAAAGCATAATGAATCTTAATCTTTATGGCTAAGCTAATAAATCATTACGTTTGGACAAAAAATTAGCCAATTTTAAGAAAATTTGACGAGGCATCTTAAGCCGTCTTAAGACCATTATAGTTAGGGCTAATGCCAGATATGTATAAACTGTAGAAGGAAGTAAACAACTGATTTATGACAACAGATTTTCTATTACATATTTATGAAATGTATTTTGTATATTTTATGGAAATTGATAATCATAGGTAAAACGAAGAGTAATGTAATATTGCCATAGATGGTGTTTACTATTCTTTGTCATAGATGGGGTGCAATTAAAATATATCAATTCTTTCATATTTTTGGCGGGTAATTATTGGTGTTGGTCTCATTGCGAAGTGGGGGTACTTGTGTGCGTGCACGTGCATATATGCTATGGATAAACAGGTGCCTGTGTTTTTCAGTAGATGTTCTACATTTAAAGAAAAGTGAAGTGCGTGAGTGATATTTTCTTTAAAAATAAAAAAAAGTTAAATTGAAGTGTTTAATACAAAAGGCGCGGTAAGCTGAATTTTTAACAATAATGTATGTTTAAGTAAAATAATACACCTAATTCTGCTGTGCAAAGTGAGATTTGCCTCCAATCCAAACAAAAATGTTTAGATTCGTTTTACATAATTATATAGTGTTTACATGTGTGATGTTTTTTTTTTTTTTTTCAATTTGACACTTTCGATTTATTGGCCTCGATTCCCAGATCCGGTGGGTCGGAAGTGAGTGCGGATTTGAGACTTTGCGATTCTCAAATATGCAACCGCGAATCTCTCTTTGACATTTTCCTTGCTTTAAAAGTGTGATCCGCAACAAATTTTCTGTGGATTTGGAACCACAAATGCGCCTAAGATAATCCGACATCGGGTATTTCATTAGCGTGTGAGTTTTCACTCCGAATTTTTGATTTAATTGGCGAATTTGAGAATCGCAAAGTGTCAAATCTGCACTCACTTCCGCGCCGTCGGATCTGGGAATCGAGGCCATATTATTTTGTTTTTCCATAATTTTTGAGTAATTGTTTTGGGCAGTAGAAGAATACAATTGCCTCGATTCCCAGATCCGGCGGAGCGGAAGTGAGTGCGGATTTGACATTTTGCTACTGTCAAATCCGCAGCAGCGGATTTGTTTAATCAAAAAATCTGGAGTGAAGACTCACGCGATTATGAAATTAGCGATGTCGGATTATCTTAGGCGCATCTGTCGTTCAAATCCGCAGAAAATTTGGTGCGGATCACACTTTTACAGGGCGGAAAATGTTAATGGCCTCGATTCCCAAATCCGACGGCGCGGAAGTGAGTGCGGATTTGACACTTTGCCATTCTCAAATTCGCAGTCGCGGATTCAATTAAATCAAAAATTCGGAGTGAAGACTCACACGCTAATGAAATACCCGATGTCGGATTATCTCAGGCGCATTTGTGGTTTCAAACCCACAGAAAATTTTTTGCGGATCACACTTTTAAAGCACGGAAAATGTCAAAGAGAGATTCGCGGTTGCAGATTTGAGAATCGCAAAGTCTCAAATCCGTACTCACTTCCGACCCACCGGATCTGGGAATCGAGGCCAAAAAGAAATTTGCGGTTGTGGATTTGAGAATCGCAAAGTGTCAAATCCGCACTCACTTCCGACCCGCCGGATCTGGGAATCGAGGCAAATAAAATAGAATAGAATATTTCAATATAAGTAGCTATTAGCCGGGTTTTTTTTTTAAATGAACTACATATATAGTTATTTTATCGAGTTCATTAAAAAAAGCTAAAACGACAAGAAAAACTGTTTGGAGCGTCTACTTCGATACTTAAAAATTTCAAAATTAAATGTAAGTTAATACCCTCGACACACCAGCACTCATAATCTTGATTATGACGTCAGAATGACGTAGATTGCATTTTATTTCCATATCTTTTGTATGGGTCTACGTCATTTTGACGTCATAATGAAGATTAAGAGTGCTGGTGTTTCGAGGGTATAAAAGTGTCAATTTACTTATGTTTCACGAAATCCCATGTAGAAAATAATAAATAAGTTTCTAAAATATGCATTATTTGTTACAAATTTACTCTCAACACTTCCCTGTTGTTTTTAACCGACTTCAAAAAAAGAGGAGGTTACTCAATTCGACTTGTAGATATTTTGTATTCCTGTTCACGCATAACTTTGTAACCCAATAACTTTTTTGCTTTTTTTTGGTTCATTTGAAGGGGGAGTTTTCCACGGTGGTCCCGTTAAATTTTTTCGAAATTCTGATATTGGAGTTCGAAATTAGGCATAAAAAACTGTTAAAATTAATTCAACCTAAAAATTTCATAGGCACCGAACAAAATACTCTATTGTTGCGAAACTGGTAGAAGGCCGGTGGGAGAGTGCGTAGCTCGCTGGATACTCGATCCAGCGGCGCGGTCGGGGCAGATTGTTTTCTTTTTCTCTTTTTCTTCTTTCTGAAATGATTTATTAACATATTAGTCAACCACTGATAGTATCAGCCATGGCGCAGAGGGCTAGGGAGAAGGTCCTACGTCTAGTAGCTTTGTGGGGCTGCGAGTTCGATTCTTCAGCTCGCTGTGCTTTTTTTTCGTCATAATAATTTTTTTTCAATTTCCTTCGGGGATTTTGTTTCATATGAAATAAGTTTTTGACGTGAATACGTCTCTAAATTTGCTTCCAGAACAAAAACCGATGATAACGAAATTATGGCATATAGTTTAGATTTGCAGCTCAAAAACTATTCTTTATATTGAATAAAGAAATATACCATGGCGTGGGTGAAGAATCAAAGAATTTTATTTTTTACATTTGATTTCCCCAATATCAATGGGAATTAGGCTTATATTTCCTTGATTTGTATATGTGTGTACTGTAAACAAACGTTGAACTTTTGACCAACTTCCACTGCAAATTTTACACATACTAATAGTTCGCATGACAATACAATCTGATCATTTTGTAAAAAAATCAAGATGGCGGTTCCAAAATGACAGTCGAATTTTGCAATTGGGTTCCCCGACTCCAGAAATGGGTATAAAATTAAAGGGTAGGACAAGTAGAACACACTTCGCTATGTGACGTCATTCAACACCCAAAATGGCGGCCAACACAAAATGGCGGCTTACTTTTTCTTTAAATCGTTCTTGTTTTGGGTATCAAATGAAAGTGTATGACGAGTATAGTACAGTAAGCTATCGACTTCACAATAAATATTTCTTTTAATTTCCCCGGAGAATTTTGTTTCATAATAAATAAGTTTTTTTTGTAAATTCGTTCGAAAATATGCAAATACATGACTGCAAAAACCATTTAGTTACTGCTTAGATTTTTTCGATGGCGCGGCGGCGTGTTATACTTCCCAGAATGGATTTAAAAAGAAGAATCAGTCTCGCAATACGTACGCTGCGTCGTATGGCTGCGTCGGTTAAACGATACTATGGCAGCGTGTCATATATATCGTAAAGGTAGGCTCATACGCAACAATTTAGTTTTTTGAATTGTCTGGTCTGGCGCAAGTCGAATTGTGTAAATAAACTGAGGGCAAATGACGAGTGAAAACTACCTCCATTAGTTATTGCGCATTATATTTATAGTTATCTACGCGTTGTATTATATATTACATTGATTGTGATAAGGTCGGAGAAGCAAGTGGTTGAACATCACAGACATATTTGGTACAATCCAAACATTTTACATTGTGCAAGCCGAACAGTTGAGTTCACACGCAACGATCTATTTGTGCCCTGTAGACCAACCTTAATATTTTTTTATATTGCCCCCGAAAAAAATGAATGGACTAAAAAGTACGCAATAAAAAAAATTTTAAAAACCAACTTCAGAAAAAAACCGCACAAAATGCACAAAAAAGGATGAAATAATTGTTTGTAATTCTTAACAACATTAATCCAATCAGAACGGATCTAGAAAGAAGAATCACTTTTGAAGACGGTGCCAGGTAGTAGTTGAGTTTGATTGCACTAACTCTTGCTTCGGCAATTGTTTTCATTTCTTTGTTAGGCTAATCCCCTAATACATCACCCACAGGGTTTAGCACAGTCTTCAAAAGTGATTCTTCTTTCTAGATCCATTCTGATTGGATTAATGTTGTTAAGAATTACAAACAATTATTTCATCCTTTTTTGTGCATTTTGTGCGGTTTTTTTCTGAAGTCGGTTTTTAAATTTTTTTTTATTATTTTTAAATTACGTTTTCAAACCGCCGAAAAGTATGGAACATTCCGAAAAGAAAGGGATATTGAGAAATTTCCCAAAACTCCGATAAAACTTAGGTCTTGAGATTTGTATGGGGAAGAACTATATAGCTCATTAAAAAAACACGGCTATTAGCTATTTGAGTGGTCAGTCATCAGCGGAATAGGGGGAATAACATGTAGCATAACATGCACGTGCCGCAACTATTTCGGACTGATGGAAGTGCGATCATAACCTCCTAGCGGTGGCCACTGGTAACTATTCTATGAGAGAGGATAGGCTAATATGATCGGGCTAGTCCCTTCCAAGTAAGGTTGGCGTGAGGCTAATAACCTCACCCGTAAAAAACAATTATTACGGAACGAGCAACATGCCTCGGATACTGGAATAAACGACAACGACCACGGCAACGAAAAAGGCAAAACGATTTACGGATTTTTTCATGGAACGTTCGAACTCTGTACAGAACTCGAGCTTCAAAACATCTAGCAGATACCCTGTCAAAGTATAAAGCTGACATTACCGCCATTCAGGAGATGAGGTGGACAGGGAATGGTGTTTTGCAAAAACCTGAGTATGACGTATATTACAGCTGTCATACAAAACACCATGTTCTAGGAGTAGGTTTTATGGTCAGCAAAAGAATGAAGCCTACCATTATCGGCTTTAAAGCAATAAACGAAAGGCTATGCTCCCTTCGTGTGCGAGGTAAATTTAAGAACATCAGCCTCATAAACGTTCACGCACCTACAGAAGAGTCCCCGGATGATGATAAAGAAGAGTTCTTCGAATTAGTTGAACGGGAACTTAATGCCTGCCCCAGGTATGATGTAAAAATCATACTGGGAGATCTGAACGCTAAAGTAGGCCGGGAGCCCATATACAGGCAATATGTCGGCAACCACAGCTTACATGAAAACACTAATGACAATGGACAGCGAGTTGTAGAGATGGCAGCAAGTAAGAACTTGGTCGTTGCAAGTACTAGATTTGCGCGTAAAGATATCCATAAAGCCACCTGGGTATCTCCTGATGGAGCCACTCGCAACCAAATAGATCATGTGTTGATAGACCGCCGCCACCTTTCGGGTCTGATGACGGTACGAACGTACCGAGGTGCCAACTTCGACTCGGATCACTATCTTGTTGGTATGGTGCTCCGAGAGCGCATTACAACGCTGAAAAGCTTTGTATCCGCTGATCAGGCTCGAATCAACACAGCTGCACTACGCAATGAAATGGCCAGAAACAGCTACGGTCATGCATTAGAACTCGCCCTAAGTCCTGGGGATGAGATGCCGGGCGTCGAAGAGAACTGGACACGCCTTAAAAATACTGTCATTAGTACTGCTGATTCCATCTTAGGCAGAAGTCGTAAAGATCGGAACGACTGGTTCGATAATGAATGCAAGCTGGCAACTGAACGTAAGAATGCTGCGTACCGAGCCATGCAGCAGTCTCAGAGAACACGGGCACGCGAAGAGAACTATAAAGAGCTCAGAAAAGAAGAAAAGAGAATTCACAGACGGAAAAAGGAAGCCTGGGAAAAAAATCTCGTCTGTGAGCTAGAACAGTACAGAGAACGACGGCCGCACCAGGCGCGGGAGTTCTACCAAAGAGTCCGCAGTATGACGCAATTCACACCACGTTGCACATACTGCAAGGACAAAGAAGGGAATCTGATCACCGATCCTAAAGGCATCTTGGAGCGATGGGAAGAGCACTTTCATGAATTGCTAAATGGCGAGCTAACTGAGGATTCGGAGGCTCCACCAATATCTGATGACAATGCTATGCTGCCGCCACCAAGCATAGAAGAAGTTAGCAGAGCCATCAGCCGGCTCAAAAACAACAAGGCCTCGGGTGCAGACGGCATCGCAGCGGAGCTGGTTAAATATGGAGGGCCTACATTACACCAAGCGATTCATGAACTAATTGTGCAAGTATGGGAGCAGGAAGTGATGCCAGAAGACTGGAGAAAAGGCATCCTCTGTCCGGTACACAAAAAAGGAGATATCACAGCGTGCACTAATTATCGCGGTATAACGTTGTTGAGTACCGTGTATAAGATATTCTCCGCTATCCTACAAAACAGGATGGCCCCATACGCCAGAAACATCATAGGCCATTACCAGTGTGGCTTCAGCCCAGGCAAATCAACGACTGATCAGATTTTCACCTTGAGGCAGGCTATGGAAAAATGTCTAGAGTTTCAAAACTCAATTCAACACCTCTTCATAGACTTTAAAGCCGCCTATGATAGCATAGCCAGGGAAGAACTCTACAAAGCCATGAGAGAATTCGGCATCCCCAACAAACTGACAAGACTATGTAGGTTGACCATGATCAATGTGTCAAGCCAAGTAAAGGTATCCGGAACACTGTCCAGACCAATCAACATCTATAATGGACTCCGACAAGGGGACGGTCTGGCCTGCCTCCTTTTCAACCTGGCGTTGGAGAAAGTGATCCGCGATTCGGGCGTGACATCAAGGGGTACAATCCTCCACAAGTCCACCCAATTACTGGCTTACGCAGACGACATTGACATCATTGGAAGAACAACAACAGCTGTACAAGAAGCTTTCACTCAGATTGAGCAAGCGGCAGGAAATCTGGGACTGCACATTAACGAAAGCAAAACAAAGTACATGGTGGCCTCGTCTGGAAGAACACCTAACATTGGTCCCACAATCAAGGTAGCGGAACACGAGTTTGACGTGGTAAAATCATTTACCTACCTTGGGTCAATAGTAGCAGCCGACAATAGCATGGAATCAGAAATACGCGCACGACTGCTAAAAGCCAACAAAGCCTACTATAGTCTGTCAAGGCTCTTCAAATCCAAATATCTAACCATAACGTCTAAACTTTTACTATATAAGACGATGGTCTTACCCGTTCTCACATATGCATCCGAAACGTGGGTGCTTAGCAAAAAGCACTCAAACCTCTTGGGCGTGTTTGAGAGGAAAATACTTCGGAGGATTGTTGGCCCCGTATGTGAGGAAGGACGATTCTGGGGACTCTACAATGACGAGATCTACGAGCGCTATCGCGACATAGATGTTGTGAAGAAAATAAAGCTCGGTAGGCTCCGGTGGGCAGGGCATCTAGCTCGTATGAGTGAAGATGAGCCTGCTCGTAAAGTTCTCTGCGGTAAGACCTATGGGGTGCGACAGCGAGGGAGGCCCAACCTTCGCTGGAAGGATGGCGTGGACCAGGACGCTCAGAGTTTAGGGATGCCAAACTGGATGACATCGGCTCAGAATCGGGACCGGTGGAGAGAACAGTTGCGCGAGGCCAGGACCGGATCCCGGTTGTAGGGCCGTTAAAGAAGAAGAAGATTAGCTATTTGAAAGTAAAAACTAGTTGTGATGTGGGTTCGACCCTTTCGGTCCACACGATCAACTTCCCAGTATGATGGATGTTGAATATATGATTGGATATTTTAATAATAAATTAACAATAGGCAATATAGAATATCTTATATATTAATAGGCAAACAAAAAGTTTGTACACGCTAAGGCTTTTTTGTTCGTGGACCGATTTCGTTTAAATTTTCAGAAAATGTTCTTTTAATGGCATAGTTTTGTAATAAGGAATTTCAACGAAATCGATTCACGAATAAAAAAGTTATAGCGATTTTAATTTTTCGGATTTTAAAAAGCCATTGGAAAATTTGAATTTTTTGTGAGCATCAACGTAGAGCTGAATAGCCTACGATTGACACAAATGCCGTTTCAGTGAAGCGAATGAGAAACAGAGAAAAACAAGCGTTTGTGTGGATTTTTGGCGGCATAACTGACATAAAAAAACTCGGCCACTTTGTGCGTGCATTTTTTTATACTCTTTTGTGTATAGTATTATTGAGTTGTATTGTGTAAGGGGCTGCCGTTCGTTTTTTGGCGAATGCCTTTAGAAATTTTAATTAATTCATTGCACCTTTAGAAATTTTGACTGATTCTTTTAAATGTGCTTTGAATGTTATTCCGGTTAATTTTGATTCGTTTTCGTGTGGTTCTTTTAATATGAGTTGTCATTTTTGTCGTGCCAAACATTTTCTGACTGAAGTAACTTTACGTAATACTGAGTCATTTTCTTTGTGTTGCCATAAAGGCAAAGTTAATCTACCTCCACTTTCTCAAAATTACTTTTTCAATAATTTTTTTGAAGGATTAACTTCGAATGAAAGTGGTATTAAAAGTCGTTCTAAAATTTTTTTTGCAAATATTCGTTCGTATAATGCTGCCTTTTCAATGATTAGCTCTGAGTGTAATTTGTCAAATGACACTGTAAATGGCATTTATCATTTTACCACATAGCCAAGCAAGACGTCATGGATGCGATTAAAAAAATCCTGGGAAATTTTAGATGCTCTGGAGCGACAATGGAAATGTTTCATAGTAATTAAAAATTCGCCATTGCGAATAATTTTTTTTTAAATAAAAATATTTAAATTGAATTTAAATTCGAACAAATCGAGAATTTTATATATTTATTGGTTTTGTGACCGAATTTCGGTAACGGGGATCCCAACTAGTATCTATAATACCGAGAATTTGTCACAATTGTTTATCAATATTTTCGCTAAAATGTCAAACTAAATGTGCGCACTTGCAAGATTAGGATGACGAAAATGTATATAAAATTGATGTATTAATGTTTTTCGGCACCTCAATGAAGTAGATATAGTTTTTAGTTCGCGCGGTATCGTGCAGGTACAAAAATCACTTAAGTCATTTAAACCAAAAACTGCTGGACCGAATATTATAAAAATATTTTCAGATTATATTGTCGCTAATACGCTTCGAACGGCACCTCAAGTAAGTCCATATCTTTCGTGGTTCGGGCGATATCGTGCAGGTACAAAAATCACTTACGCCGCTTAAACAAAAAAACGGCTGGACTGAATTTTATGAAAATCTTTTCAGATGATATTTTGGTTAATACTCTTCGAACGGCACGTCATCTAAGTCGATATCTATTATAGTTCGCGCGATATCGTGCAGGTACAAAAATCACTTAAGTCATTTAAACCAAAAAACCGCTGGACCGAATATTATAAAAATCTTTTCAGATTATATTGTCGCTAATACGCTTCGAACGGCACCTCAAGTAAGTAAATATCTTTCGTGGTTCGGGCGATATCGTGCAGGTACAAAATTCACTTACGTCGCTTAAACAAAAAAACGGCTGGACCGAATTTCATGAAAATCTTTTCAGATCATATTTCGGTTAATACGCTTCGAACGACACCTCAACGAAGTCGATATTAGTTTTGGTTCGCGCGATATCGTGCAGGAAAAAATGACCACATCCGTACGCACATACACACACACACACACAAACACATACTTCCTCCCAATTTTTTGCTTAAAATGCTCCTGGGACCTTGAAAGATGAAAATACGTAGAAATTTTCGATTTCGATTTTCGGACCGATTACAATAACTTACTATACTGGGAAGTTAATAATTGTATTTGATACAACGTAGCAGTTGTAATGGAATATAAAGTTGTGATCATTTTAGTTTTCTTCTAAATATCAATAAAATATTATTGTAAAATATTTGATTAGAGCCTATTATACGTTAAATTTTTATTATTTCAGATTAGTTGTTTTACAACAAACTGCTACGATTTTGTCAGGTAAAATTTGTTCGTTTTGTGTTTGTATTAAATCAGCTGTTTTTACAGCTATTTATTATTATATAAATCCATATAATAAAATTTCTAGTACAAAGATCTAGAACAAAATATGCCTCGAAAAAAATACTCGATAGCGCAAAAAGAAGAAGCAGCCGAACGACGTCGTACTCTTCGCACCGCGTCGCAGCGAAATAGACGTAGTAATAATGAATACCGTCACACACAACGACAAGTAGATGCAGAAGCTCATAAAATTGCACGTGAGCATGAGCATCGTCGTCGGCAAGAGCAAGAACGAAATACTGAGGCCCACCGACTTGCTCGCAACGATGAAGATCGCCGTCGACAAGAGCAAGAAAGAGATGCTGTAGCCCGCACATTTGCTCGTATGGAAGAAGATCGCCGTCGGCAAGAGCAGGACCTAAATACTCAAGCCCGCAGACTTGCGCGTACAGATGAAGATCGCCGTCGGCAAGAGCAAGAAAGAGATGCTGTAGCCCACACATTTGCTCGTATGGAAGAAGATCGCCGTCGGGAAGAGCAGGACCTAAATACTCAAGCCCACAGACTTCCTCGTACGGATGAAGATCGCCGTCGGCAAGAGCAAGAAAGAGATGCTGTAGCCCGCACATTTGCTCGTATGGAAGAAGATCGCCGTCGGCAAGAGCAGGACCTAAATACTCAAGCCCGCAGACTTGCTCGTACGGATGAAGATCGCCGTTGGCAAGAGCAAGAAAGAGATGCTCAAGAGTTGGTACACAAATTCAGGATATCGATGGAATTTTATTAGGATATTCAAGGGCTGAAGAAGGTAATGCAAGTGTTGTAGGACATAATATTCAAAATATCATGATTGAGGCGCCAGATGATAGTGAGGAATTAAATTCGGGCGGTATTGAGACATTGGTATCCGCTGAGATTCAACAATTGGACTCAGTAGAAGGAATTCGTTTGGCTCCTGCCGAAGGAAATCTGCCGATTTCTGTACTTTTCGATAAAGATTCTCCGTTTTTAGCATTTCCAAAACTATTCGGAGGGGAAAAGTTGTCAGGCAAAATTAACGCTGCAGGAAAGGAAAAGGAACTCAGCAAAACTGAACTCTTTAAATCTTTGGTAAGGAGATCAGACAGAAGAGCAGCTGAATCAACTGAATTCGTTTATTTATGCTGCAAAAGTTCTTGAAATTAGTCGAATTTCAAGTAATCACCAAATTTGTCTTCGTAAAAGAAGAAATACTGGAGAGCAAGTTGACACGGCAGCACAAATTTCTAATCCCGACTTTGTGAATGGTATGCTGCGTGATGACAATGCATATCGCATTTTTCAAGGAATTAGAAATTCCTGTCATCATTGGCATCAAGAGGGACTGAGAGTACGAGCAATGGTGCGTCAATTTGGTTTACCGAATTTGTTCCAAACTCTCAGTGCTGCTGAAATTAAATGGCTGGAACTTATTGTTATCCTTAAGAAAGTTCTTGACGATGAGGAGATTTCTATAGAACAAGCAGGTGAAATCACTAAGCATGAAAAAGAAATTTTAATTCAGCGTGACCCTGTAACTTGTGCAAGATACTTTGACAACCGATTCCAAGCGCTAATGAAAACGTTCAAATGTTCAGAAGGCCCTTTAGGAGATCGAGAAATTCTCCACTACTTCTATAGAGTGGAATTTCAACATAGAGGCTCTCCTCATGTTCACATGATTCTCTGGGTCGGTAACGCTCCCATTTACAAAGAAAACGATGTTCAAAATGTTGAAGCAATATGTCAATTCATAGATGAACTGATCTCATGCTCAACAGACTATCCTGAAGAGGACCCTATTCATCAACTCTTGCCTCTAAATACACATCGTCATTCTTCCACATGCAGGAAGAAAAGTAACAGAGGAATAAAATGTCGGTTTGGAATTCCATTCTTTCCTATGGACCGCACACGAATTCTTACTCCTCTTCATATATCAGAAAATGAGATAAGGAGTTGTAAAAGTGAATTAAAACGGATCAAAATATATCTTGAGTCAGATGGACCTCTTGCAGTAACCTCTTTCGATGAGTTTCTTAGAGCTCTTCATCTTGACAAAGAAACATATATTAATACAATCCGTTCTTCACTAGCGAGAGATAACGTCTTCCTCCGTCGCCGGCCTTGTGAGATATTCATTAATAATTACAATGAAAAAATACTCAGAATTCACAAGGCCAATATGGATATTCAGTTTGTCTTGGATGCATACGCTTGTTGTTGCTATGTAATTGACTACATTAAGGCCCAGTTACATAGCACACGTTTTCCGTTCTCCGTGTTCCGTGCTCCGTTTCCTGTCAAAGTTGATTACAATGTTTTAGTACTGTTTGACCAGATAAACAAAAAACGAACGGAACGATAAAAACACGGGAACGGAGAAGATAAACAAATTTCAACTTTTGAACGGATTGACGGAAAGGTAACGTCACTTTTTTTGTGAATTGATTAAATAGGAAAGCGTTTTTTAATTGAAAATGGGGAAAATTGAAGAATTTATAGAAGAAGTAAAAGGAAAACCGGAAATATATGATAGAAAGAACATAAAATATAAGGATAATAGAAGAAAAGAATTTATCTGGGTAAATTTAACCGAACAATTTGGATTCGATGGTAATATTTCTGTAGATTCCAATGTTTTGTGAAAAATGATGTGTATATTTTTCAGCTAAGAAAGTTACGGGATAAGTACGTGCGGGAAAAAAACAAACAAAATTTACCATCTGGGTCAGCTGCTTCATCAAAGAAATCTTGGCATTTGAATGAGATTCTGGGGTTCCTCGATGACAACATCGAGTCAAGGAAGTATGCATTAAAAACTTTCATCTTAAAGCACCATTGCATCGTCTTCTTAATTTTAATTGCAGAATGCGTGAAAACATAGATAAAGTAAGAAAAACTGAACCTTCAGATGAGGTGATTATTTTCCTTGAAGAGGAGAGTGTTGACATGGCATTGCCAATATTCCACTCGAGTACTCATGATATAAGGAATGACGATTATGATGTGACAGAGGAGCGACGTGTCTGCAGCGAGCAACCGTTATCGCAAAGGATGGAGCAACCGAGGTCGCAATCGCAACTGGAAACATTATCCACATCGCGCAATATACCACGAAAAAGAAAGATGACTGAAGATCCAGTGGCCAAAGCATTACCAAAAGCATTGGATGACCTCTCAAAGAAAATTCTGGATTAAAGAAAGGATGATAATGAAGATGTTCTTTTTTGCGATCTTTACAAAGCAAACTTGGCAAAATGTCTGATGAGTCTAAAACCCAATTTAAAATTGAAATGATTTTAAAAGCAGACAAATATGTAAACTAGTTGGGATGTGGGTTCGACCCTTTCGGTCCACACGATCAACTTCCCAGTATGATGGATGTTGAATATTATGATTGGATATTTTAATAATAAATGAACAATAGGCAATATAGAATATATGCATAATACCGAGAATTTGTCACAATTGTTTATCAATATTTTCGTTAAAATGTCAAACTAAATTTGCGCACTTACAAGATTAGGATGACGAAAATGTATATAAAATTGATGTATTAATGTTTTTCGGCACCTCAATGAAGTCGATATTGTTTTTAGTTCGCGCGGTATCGTGCAGGTACAAAAATCACTTAAGTCAATTAAACCAAAAACCCGCTGGACCGAATATTATAAAAATATTTTCAGATTATATTGTCGCTAATACGCTTCGAACGGCACCTCAAGTAAGTCAATATCTTTCGTGGTTCGGGCCATATCGTGCAGGTACAAAAATCACTTACGCCGCTTAAACAAAAAAACGGCTCGACCGAATTTTATGAAAATCTTTTCAGATCATATTTTGGTTAATACTCTTCGAGCGGCACGTCAACTAAGTCGATATCTTTTATAGTTCGCGCGATATCGTGCAGGTACAAAAATCACTTAAGTCATTTAAACCAAAAAACCGCTGGACCGAATATTATAAAACTCTTTTCAGATAATATTGTCGCTAATACGCTTCGAACGGCACCTCAAGTAAGTCAATATCTTTTGTAGTTCGGGCGATATCGTGCAGGTACAAAATTCACTTACGTCGCTTAAACAAAAAAACGGCTGGACCGAATTTCATGAAAATCTTTTCAGATCATATTTCGGTTAATACGCTTCGAACGACACCTCAACGAAGTCGATATTAGTTTTGGTTCGCGCGATATCGTGCAGGAAAAAATGACCACATCCGTACGCACATACACACACACACACATACTTCCTCCCAATTTTTTGCTTAAAATGCTCCTGGGACCTTGAAAGATGAAAATACGTAGAAATTTTCGATTTCGATTTTCGGACCGATTACAATAACTTCCTATACTGGGAAGTTAAAAAAAAACAAATGAATAAATACTGGTTTAAATTATTATATTTGCTATTAAAGTATTTTTATAATTATCGTCTATCCAATTGGAAAGGTACGGCTCCTTCATGAATAAAATAATCTGCTAATTCGTCTCGTAGCTGAAATGCATTTCTAGCAGCGTTGTTTGCTCCTAGTCAACCCTCACTTTAAAATCAAAACAAAGATACCATGGAAACGGGCGCATTGTGGCTAACATAAAAATAAATATCGGAACACGCAAGAACGGAGAGACGGAAAACACATAGACGGAACTCGGAACACGTGTGCTATGTAACTGGGCCTTTAACAAGAGTCGCAAGGGTATGAGTGACCTTATGAAGAGAGCACTGGAAGAACATCGATCAGGTAATCAAAGTCTTTCATCTCTCATGCGTAGACTTGGGTCGGAATTTCATAGAAACAGTGAGTTATCAGCCCAAGAAGCAGTTTACAACATTCTGCAAATCCCGATGAGCAAAGCTTCTGAGCAATGCCTTTTCGTTCAGACAGGTCCGCCTCATGAGCGATCGAGAATGTTATTATCGCCAAAACAGCTTAAAGAGCTTGCGGATTCCAATTCAGAATCGTCTGAAATCTTTGTGGCTGGACTTATTGACCATTATGAAGCGCGCCCGGATTCTCTTGAAGATATCAGTCTGGCTTACTTCATTGCTTGGTACGAATATTCGAAGTCGAAAAGATCGACTCGAAACCAGCTTGATGTGAATGAAGATGATATTCAAGATTGCGATGTAGAACACTCCAATCCATTTTTAAGTTTAAAACAAAATTTTGGTTTTCTAAAGAAGCGATCTTTTCCGAAAGTGATCCGATTCAGACGCTTTAATGTCGCTCAAGATCCAAACAATTATTACCGCGAAACAATCATGCTATATTTACCTTGGAGGAAGGAGAGTGAAGATCTTGTAGACTGTGAGGCCAAGTATCGAATAAACATAGAACAGATTATCTTGAATCGAAGTGAATTCAATGCCTTCGATGATGAATTTCTCGAATCTCAAATGAGACGCGCCAATTCAGGTCACGAAAATCGGGCTGATCCAAATGACTATGATACTGATCGTCCCAATTACGATGAGTTTCAAAGATATGTTCTTCAAGATGGGATTGAACAAGTCAATGAATTTGGTGATTACGAGAGAAGATCATACTCAGAGAGATTCGTTCTTCCAAATCGTGTATCAAATGAAGACTTTTACAAGATGCTTTCTTCTCTAAACTTGGAACAACGTGATTTCATAACTCATGTTGTGTCTCATTTCAAGTTCTCACAACAAGACCCTTTATATCTCTATCTCAAAGGGGGTGCTGGGGTAGGAAAGTCTCATGTCATCAACACTCTCTACCAGGCTCTAATAAGAATTTTCAACTCAGAAGTTGGCGATGATCATGATAAACCTACCGTCCTTTTAACTGCTCCTACTGGGAAAGCTGCTTTCAATATTCTCGGGCAAACACTTCACACAGCTTTTCAGTTGCCAGTGAACCAACACACCGCCCATCAACTTTCAGACTCTGTGTCAAATACAACGTCTACTTATTTATCATCGCTTAAGCTTGTCGTGATTGATGAGATAAGTATGGTCAGCGAGCAAGTTCTCCGAATGGTTGATAAGAGGTTAAGGGATATCTATATATATAAAAGTGAATGTTTGTCTGTGTGTAAGTCCTTTATAGACTCCGAAACCGCTCATCCGATTGGCATATTTTTTTGGATATAGGGGTTTTCGGGTACGGGGAGTGTTCCTAGCTGGTCTATTATGCTCTATCTGGAACACTTCGGGTAGCTGTAGTGTACCGATATGGTAAAATGTCGAACTTTTGTATGGGAGGTACTCTTCGAATCACTGCTAAAGAGCTCAAATCCATTTTATTTTCGTTTTTTTCCGAAAAAATACGATTCCCAAAGTTTCAGATCGATCGGAGTTGATTTACTGGTAGTTGCGGTACAATTTTATTGGATTTTTCGCGAACGACGCGGTTCCCTGAACTTGGATTGAAGTAGCTTCGACTGTATGAGCCGAGTTTAGAAATCTATGGCTTAAATAAAAGGTCTCGAAGCCAAAAAGACAACAAATTCAATAATCGTATGTTTATCACTTTTACTTTTTGAGATGTGGTACTTGGAAATTTTCATAGATTTCAAGTTCCTTCATTTTTCAAAATACAACAATTCGTATTAGAACACACCTGTTTTCATTTCTATTTGGAAAAATCAATAATTTACCTTTCGAACGGTATGTATTTTTCCCACAACATTATTATTTTCATCTCAATTTCATTCAATGAGTTAAATAATACTTTCCATCTATCCATTTGAACAGTGCTTTGATTTTTCTGCCATATGCAGAAAACAAAATCAAACATAGCAACCAATCAAAAAACGCAACGTTTGACGCAAATTACACGGCATAACATTTCTTCCATCAACACTTCCAATAATTCCAATAAACCGGTTTTATCGGCAAGGGGTCGCGGGGAAGTTTGTTACTTGTGCATCCCAAAAAATTCTCGACTGCACAGAGCAACACACTAACACAATCATAATTTCATTCTCGGGGCCTACGAAAATGACTTAGCTTAACTGACAGTTTGTACACAGCTACATAGACAATAGAATTGTTACACGGAAAAATGCAGAACAGTCAGTTTATCGTGTAATTCGTATAACACGCACAAACCGGTTTGTTACAGCAGAAAGTGTTATGCCGTGTAACTCGCCTCTTTGGCTTGCATTAATTTTGCAAACGTTCGTGGTTTTAACAGAAGACATAGGTAATTTTGGTGACACTTCATATAAATGCATTTTGAATCTAATGTGTACAACTTTTTAGAAATAATTTGTTTTTGGTTCGTCTTTATGAAAAGTTGTTGAAGAGTTTCATGTTGCATGTTGAAGAGTTGGGTTAATTTTAAATGTTAGAACGTTCGTGGTTTTGATAGAATTAATAGGTAATTTTGTCATACATCATATAAACGTATATTGAATTAATGTCTCACACTTTTATAGGAATAATTGGTTTTTCGTTGTTGGTTGTTTTAACGTTCTTGGTTTTTACGGAATACAGAGTTTAATTTTGAAGATCATATAAACGGCAAGCCTTATTTTCTAGCACAATTTTCCAGAAATTAAACTCTCCAAATGTAACGAAAACTGTTTCACCATGAGCAGAATCGCAATTTTATTTAAACACGGCACAAAAGAACGCTAAACATTAGAAAATAATTGTACAATTAATTCCCCTATGAAACGTATGGCATCTGTTACACTTAATTTCCATATATGACCACAATTTTGCATTATGTCACATTAAGAGATAATAAAAGTTGGTTTTTTGGCATTGCTTTTTCTAACTATAAAAAATTTGTTTCATTTTTCAATTTAGTTTTATTGTTCTCGAAAAATTTTGTTATTGTAGACTTCCAGAAAAACTATAGAAAATGGCCCTCGAATTTCGAGTGCTGGATGCTGCTTTTGCATTAATTTTAAATCTTTTAATGTTCATGGTTTTAACAGAATACACAGGCAATTTTGGTCATAGTTCAAATAAATTTATTTTGAATCTAATGACTCCAACTTTTATAGGAATAGTTGGTTTTTCGTTAATGGTTAAGAAGAGTAGAATTCTGAAGGTTTGGATTGATTTTAAATGTATAAACGTTGGGTGCAGCGAGGCGCACCGGGTCCCAGCTATCCAAAATACAGAAAATAAACGGTTCATTGAGACTCTACATCTGTGTATGAAAATTCATATCTCGAAAAATGCCATGTCAATGGATGGTTTTTATTGTCTCGATCAAAATGCCAGATCCCTAATAGTTTCACATTTTGTTATTTGAAATCAAAAATACAAAAAAATTGACTTTTTCGAACTCTCCTACTGTATATTAAAATTCATATCAAGTGATTACTACTATTGGCTTATGGGTGCAGCATAGGCGCACCGGGTCCCAGCTAGTCTTCAATAAGAACAAAATGTTTGGAGGAATTTCCGTAATCGCTGTCGGAGATTTCTATCAAGACCTCCTGTCATGGCCACATCATTAATTTCCACTAAATCATCTGATGCATTTGTCGAGCTTCCTCAAATACCTCTTTGGCATTATTTTAAGGTTGATGAGCTCACAACTATCATGAGACAAAGAGATAATGCTAATTTTGCAACAGCTCTTAACAACTTAGCAAGAGGAACAATGACGGAAGCAGATGTGAGTCTTATGCACTCAAGGCAAAGGTCTAATTTGACAGCGGAAGAGAGTCAGCAGAAACCAATTCATCTTTTCTATAAGAATAAAGACGTCGATGATTTTAACACTTTAGCACTTCAGTCCATGCCGGGAGAAGCAGCGAAGAGTGATTCATGGGATATGGCAAGTGGCGAGGGAACTCCTAGTGGCAAACGAGAAATCCTCGAATCAGTGTCACGACCTACAGTTAAGCTTTCGGAAACTCTGGGCCTGGCAAAGAGCCTATACCTTAAAGTGGGTGGACAGTATGTAATGACTTGCAATCTTGATTGCTCGGATGGTCTCGTAAATGGCGTCGTTGGAATTTTAAGAAGAATTGATCGATGTATCATACCTAATAGTCCATCAATGACAAAGCCATTACGAATATGGATTGAGTTCGAGACCCCACGATCTGGTCAGAAACTTCGACAGAAGCATCAGAATTTATTTTCAAATTTAGGAGTGGCGAATACTTGGACTCCAATCGAACCAGTGGCTTTAATAATCAAAAGAAAAGCCAACAGCAGCCTTCAAGTTATTAGAAAACAGTTTCCAGTAGTGCCTGCGGAAGCAATGACAATTCATAAGAGCCAAGGTTCAACATACACAAATGTTGCTGTACACTTACAGGGAATATCTAAGAGATCCCTGCTGTACATGGCATGCTCCCGAGCAACAACAGCAGCGGGTCTTTTCTTAATCGGTACATTTGAAAAGACCAAACCACCTTCTGCGACAGATGATTTGACACAGGAAATGAATCGGCATCAGAATTCGATGCTTTGTCCTCAATTCCTTTTTCTACGCTCTGTAACAGAGAATATTCGACAAATCATATTCCACAATGTGCAGTCTCTTTATAAGCATTCTCAGATTTACACCACAGATAATGTGTTTATGAACTCCCAAGTAATACTAACGGCAGAGACTTGGACTACTGCAAATGATGAACCTTTTCTTTCCGGACACTCGTTGATTGGCTCTGTCGATTGCACAGGTCGCCGCCACGCAATGGGAGCGCGATGCTACTTGAAGGAAGGCTATCGTGATTCTTCGTCATCCGCGTTGAACATATTCTCAAGCGATACAGATGGCAGTGTTAGTGTCTCGAGCTTCATCTTAGAAGGAACTCTCATTGCTTCTGTGTATCGACCACCAAAACGCACTTTTGAGAATCTCCGGAATTGTCTTTCCAATCTCCTGTTAGAATATCCAAATATGCCTCCTGTAATTGCAGGGTATTTCAATTATAATCTTCTTGCATCCGACGGTGATCACCTTCGATTATTTTTAGCGGTATATGAATTGGAGTTAGTATCCCCATTGTCAGCCACAACTCGAAACGGTACTCAACTAGATGCCTTTTTTCCAATTTAAGAAATACGAGTTCCGGACTGTATGTGTCATGTACAGGAGTACACATTCACGAACCAATCTGGATTCGTTATTTAGCCGAAAGAGTGTCGTGATAAAGCTTAGTGAAGGTTTGGCTTAGATATTTGAGGTATGGAGCCTGCGTTAGAATATGACTTGAATAAACCTGAGTAACTGAATTTACCACTGCAGCTCTGTCAGCTAGTCCGATTCACCGCGTCCACGCCGTAACCCCTGGTTAATACAATCTAATTTGACAAGCTCTCCCATTCCATTGTAATTCTAAAATTAAGAATGCTTGGCTTTCCGCAAGCCCTTCTAGTATGGTTCCAGTCTTACTTTGCTGACAGGACCTACCAAGCTTGGTTCGTTTTCGTGGTTCCAAATCAGTAACCATTGAAGCGACATCCGGTGTCCCCCAAGGAAGTTATCTTGGCCCTCTTCTCTTTAGCTTATCAATTGATCACATTGTTCTCTTGCTAAGACACTGTAGAATACTGATTTACGCTGATGACATAAAATTTTACTGTCACATAAAGAGTATTGAGGAGTGCAAACTTTTGCAAGTTGACCTTGACACCTTTTATTCTTGGTGTGCTAACAGCAACCTGGTTCTTAATATTAGTAAATGTGAAGTCATGACGTTTAGTAGGAGATGTGGTCCTATAATTTTCAACTACACCTTTTCTAATGAGGGTATCACCACGTGTTAGTTTTGTTAAAGATCTCGGGATTAGATTTGATAGTAGGTTGGATATTTCCACTCACATCAACTATATCTCTTCCAAAGGTAGTTTAGTCCTGGGTTTTATAAAAAGGTGGTCCAAAGAATTTAAAAACCCTTGATCACTAAACACCTTTACATTTCTCTTGTTAGACCATTACTCGAATAAGCGTCCAAGGTTTGGTCTCCTCATTACAATTCGCATGTTAGAACTATTGAATCGGTTCAACGAAGGTTTGTTCGATTCGCAATGAATCATCTTCCTTAGGAAAAACCATTAGTTCTTCCATCATATGAATCACGGCTTAAGTTACTCAACTTAAGCTCTCTTCATAAGCGTCGTGAGGTGGCCGATGTTGTATTTGTTCATCAGCTCCTTAATGGAAAGGTTGACTCTGGTTTTCTAAGCCGCCGTGCGTCGTGTAGAGAGAGTCGTTATAATCTGAGAGGATCACCTCTTTTACAAATCAACTCTTCTAACATGAATTACGGCAGATTTGAACCTGTCAATCGCATGTTCATTAACGTGAACAACAATATTAATATGCTTAGCGTGAGTATTAGTAGATGTCCTTAAAAGGAGTCTTTTTAATCTCATTAGCCGTTAGATATGTTTCCTTTTGCTTGCGTGGGTTACATGTAATTTGGATTTTTTTAACTTTATTATTTCATGCTTAGTTGTCCTCATCAGAGCATCATCTCAGCGCTTGGTAGTGCTAAGTAGGTAAATTTTTCTTGGCCCAGCTGAGAAGTGCGCCTTCTGTTCTAGAAGGGTTTACTCTATTATTATTAATCATAATTCTAAGAGCCGAAACTGCAAGCGTTTGTGCTCGATGCGTAAAAACTGAACTGACTGGTTGGCCATCTAACTAACAACCGGAAAAACTTTATGCTAAGGCATCGGACGTACACTTACAGTAGAGGTATAGCTACACTAAAATTTTTCTTAGGACCACGGCCCTACATTAGAACGACCTTGGGTTCGTTCATTGGTCAAATATGTTATATAATTCTTTCAGCAGCATCTACTTGAAAGATGCGTTAGTTTTTCAAGTTATTTGTTGGATTGTTTTCGTGAATCTTCACAATCTCCACTTAATATATTGTCATCCAGTCTGAAGTGTTATTCAACAGAAAGAATACCACGAAAAAGCGTAATTAGTGGCTAGTCTCTAGGCACAACATCCCACTAGTTTTATGCGAATCAGTTGGCGAATATGATTATTGAACCAAGCAGGGGTGTTTTTGCAGATATTTTGCCTGGTGGGCATGCTGCAGTTAGCGGCATATCGAATAGCCTTCGTGAGAATTGCAGCTTCCTTGTCGACGTGAGGGCTCAACTCTTTCGATAGAAGATATTCGTCTACTTTTTGTTGGAATTTATTCCAGTCAGCACACTGTTCAATAAATTGGGGGGAATGTTTCACCTGCTCTATGGGTTGGTTGAGGTGTAAAATAATGGGAAAGTGGTCAGTTAGGTTTGGGTGTTTCGTCGTAGTCCAGTCAAGTTTTGGAGCGATATCTGGGGTGGCTAGTGATAGGTCTATGTTGGTCAAGGTATTTCTTGTAGTAAACATTGTTGGTGATCCATCGTTCAATCCAGAAGTTCGTTAGAACTTCCGTATGAGTTTTTATAATGATTATGTTAATTTAAATAAAAAATAAAATGAAAAATGATGATGACTAACGAACGTATGTTTACCCATTACATTACCCCATCCACACACACGAGTACCAGAATTGTTGAAAATAATAATCGTCGAGGTTCTTTTTCAACAAATTTAGTTTTAATAATTATTTTCTTTTATGTTTTAATCATTTTCACATTTTGAATAAAGTTTTTTGTATGATTTTTATGCATTTTTTAAATGGTGGATCTCAATTTTGTCACTTTTTTCTTGTCGGGTCGGTTTACTGGCAGTGCCACGAGGGGGCAGCACTTGACACCGAAAACAATCTTTAATATGAAAAAAAGTATAATAAAAGCAGTAAAAAAAGTAAAAGGTGCATAGAAAAAAAAATAATAAAATAAAAATAAACATCAGAAAGAATCATAATAATAATAATATTTGTGTCAAAAATTAAAATATGAATAGCTATGTCGGTAATGTTGAAAACGCAAAGTTTTAATATAACCAACAAGATGGCGCTGCAGTATGTCCGCATGTTTACTCTTGCTAAAGCCTAGTATGGAGTTCAAACGGAATTCCGTTTATATAGCATTTTTGCAATTTAATTCTACAAGGAAAAATTCGTGTAGAAAATATTGTGGAGAAAAAGTATAAAGTTGACTCTTATGTATTTATTAAGGGGTACGTATGCGGTGGTTGCAAACAAAAAATAAAAAACATTCAATAAGAGTAATTACATTTATTTGAACCGCAATTATTATTATGAATGTAATTGAAAGTCAGAATTAAAAAAAAGGAATTAACAGAAAATTTAATAAATTTCAAAAATCAGAACGGCAAAAGGTGATTTGCTGTCGTTCTGTCAAAATTACCAACAGCACAACAACGGAATATTGTCTAGCTATTTATTCCGTCCAACGTGAACGGAAAAAAGTCTCCAATTTCCCTTGTAGAGCCATCTGTTAGAAAGTTTCACAAGTACAGAATTCCCTTCGAAGTCCGTACTCCCAAAACAAAAAATACACGGAAAAATCGGGTGAACGGATTTTCGTGCATCTTTTTACGTGTATTTTATATTTATATGGGGAACGGAATTCCGTTTGAACTCCATACTAGGCTTAATCTAAGTAGCTATTCGTCGTTGATCAAACGCCATCGTCATATTTTGGTTTCATTCGACCGCGCTTTTCTTTCCTGAACATTACAAATGTTGGATTGACAATTTCTTTTTTACCGACTGTTCAATTGAAACGTTTAAAATACATTTTGTCATTCTTCTCGAATTTATCCAGAAGTTCGTTAGAACTTCCGTATGAGTTTTTATTATAATAATTATGTTAATTTAAATAAAAAATAAAATGAAAAATTATTGTTGTTTGTTCACCATGCGGTATTATGAAATAATACTCTTATGGTTTATTGTTAAAACACTTTATTAAATTAATAGGGTTATTATAATGCTTATAATAAAGTCTTATCACTACTTGGATATTACGTAGATATATATATATATATATATATATATATATATATATATATATATATATATATATATATATATATATATATATATATATATATATATATATATATCGATATATATGTATATATTAATTAAGGTATTAATGTTTTATTTTGGAGCGCGGCGGGACCTTAAGTTTCGCTATGGAGGAACCTTCGGACAGTGTGTGATAGAAAAAGGAGATGCCGGAAATTGGCTATCTCGATAGACATGTTGGGAATGGAACGAAACGGCAAGATCACTGAACTTTGAGTTCGGTGATCGATGGAGTGTTCCGACTGATCGTTTTGATCGTGCCGGAAGTTGTTGTGTGACATTGCGTAAAGTTTGGTAATTAAACTTTACGCGGTCACTACATACTCCCCCCCCCAGCGTAGCGTTAACGGAATGTTACTGCTTTAGACGGCTTAGCTTCGTTGTCGCGGTCACAGCCGAAGGCTGGCTTTAGCCTGTCGATGGATATCGACTTGGTTGTACCGTTCAATTTGACGACGAAGTGTTTTCGTAATCGTTTGATTACTTCATATGGGCCTTCATATGGAGGTTCGAAAGGTTTTCGAACTCTGTCGACTCGTATGAAGACATAATCGGCGTTCTCCAAGGCTTCTGGCACGTAGACATCCTTTTGGACGGGTTGCCGAGGATGTATTGCCTTAATGTTCTGCATATGAGAACGAAGGCGAGAGAGGAGTTCTGATTCTTCGATTGGATTCTCATCAGTTGGGATAGAAATCGAATTGGGAAGTCTCAGATTCTGACCGTATACGAGCTCGGCTGGTGAGCATTGTAAGTCGGTCTTAATTGCCGTGCGTATGCCTAACATGACAAAGGGCAAGTCTTCACTCCAATGAGTAGTGTTGTCCCTTGCCATTAAGGCTGCTTTTAGTTGCCTGTGGAACCGTTCAACCATCCCGTTTGCTTGCGGGTGGTAGGCGGTAGTCCTAATTCGATGAGTGCCGAGTAATTTGGCAACTTCATTGAACAGTTTCGATTCGAACTGCGTACCTTGATCGGTTGTGATCTCAAGAGGTACGCCGAATCGTGGGACAAATTCAGTGACGAATTTTCTTGCCACTGTTGAAGCTGAGATATCCCGAATTGGGTATGCTTCGGGCCATCGCGTGAATCTATCGACTATCGTTAAGATATAAGAGTATCCACGAGATGGGGGTAGGGGTCCCACTATATCCATATGGATATGGTCAAATCTATTATTTGGAAGTTTGAAAGCTTCCAATGGAGATTTGGTATGCCGAGAAACTTTGGACTTTTGGCAACCTAGGCATGATCGAGACCACTCATTGCAGTCTTTATTGATCGATGGCCAGAAGTATTTCTTGGTAACGGCTCGTCTTGTAGCGCGAAGACCAGGATGAGAGAGACTATGTTCAGAGTTGAACGCTAGTCTCCGTAAGGAAATGGGTATGTAAGGCCTAGGAATGCCTATACTAGTTTCACACCACACCTGATGGGCGGTGAATGGTATTGGTGTGAGAACTAGTTTTACCCGTGAGCCGTTGCTGGGGTGCTCTTGTAGAGACTTCAACTCTGTGTCACCTTGTTGAGCCTGAGCCAGTGTAGGCAGGTCGAAGGTGACCGAGTCGACGTTGTCGGTTGCTAGTGAGCGCGACAAGTAGTCGGCGACAACGTTTTGTTTACCAGACACATGTCTGATGTCTGTGGTAAACTGAGAGATTAGACCCAAATGTCTGGTCTGACGAGGGGATCGTTCGGTCTTTGTGTGAAGGGCGCGAACCAGTGGTTTGTGATCAGTATAGACCACGAAATTGCGTCCTTCAACGAAATAACGGAAGTGTTTGATCGCTGCATAGATTGCGAGAAGTTCGCGATCGAATGCAGAGTACTTCCGTTCGGTTGGTGACAGCTTTTTGGAATAAAAAGCTAGAGGTTGCCACCGATGACCGTTGAATTGTTCCAAAACGCCTCCGATTGCATAATCAGAGGCGTCAGTCGTAAGACTGTATTTTGCATCCTCGATTGGATGGTTCAGCAGAGTTGCTTCAGCCATCGAGGTTGCCGCCTGACATTCTGCTGGCCAGTCAAAAACTTTATTGGCACGTGAGCGGTTGAGAAGGTCTCTCGAATGCTCGTTTATCGGCACCAACTGTTCAGCCAATTTTGGGATAAATCGGTGATAGAAATTCACCATTCCCAAAAACTTCTGGATCGATTTGACAGAAGTTGGAGGTGCGAGATCAACGATAGCCTGAACCCGATCGGGGGATGGAAGTATTCCATCCTTTGTGATGCGGTGGCTTAGAAACTTAATCTCTGTTGCACCAAAAACGCATTTCTCTAGCTTGATGGTTAAACCGAAGCTATCGAGGCGTTTAAAGAGCTCTTCGAGGTGAACGATATGTTCATCCTCGGTTTTACTGGCGATAAGTATATCGTCCAAGTATACATAAACGAAGTCGAGATCTCTCGCAACTTCATTTATGAACCTTTGAAAGGTTTGGGCTGCATTTCGTAAGCCGAATGGAATACGTGTAAACTCATATAGGCCGAATGGCGTAATGAGTGCAGTCTTATGCACGTCTTCTGGGGCGATTGGTATGTGATGATATGCACGTACCAAGTCAACCTTCGAAAAAATTGTGCAGCCGTGAAGATTCACGGAGAAATTCTGTATATGCGGGATCGGATATCTATCCGGCACAGTGACAGAGTTAAGGCGATGGTAGTCGCCGCATGGCCTCCAATCATGTGAGTCCCGTTTAGGGACCAGATGAAGCGGAGATGCTGCGGGGGACGACGAAGGTCGACAAATCCCCAATTCGACCATATGGTCGAACTCTAACTTTGCCACCTTCAGTTTCTCCGGATGGAGTCGCCGAGCGGTGACAAATGGTAATTGCCCTTTAGTTACAATGTGGTGTTGCACATTGTGTTTAACCGGAAGGTTAGAATTGGGCGGTTTTGTTAACGAAGCGTACTTCGTTAATAGCTCTTTGTATATGCCAATAACTCGGCATGGAAATGTTTCGGGGTTGTAGTCGACGGTAGCGCACACGTTAATGCGAAACTTCGTGCGCTTGTCGACTAAATGCCGATATTCAAAATCGACGGACAATTTGAACTTCGTTAAGAAGTCCGCCCCGATAATGGCTTTAGTGGTGTCGGCTATGATAAAGTTGTAAACATATCGTCGGCGTAAGCCGAGTTCAAGTTCAAGCAACTTTGTGCCGAAAGTTCGGATCAGTGATCCGTTGGCCGCGTACAGAAGGACGTTCGGGCTACCGTTATGGGCCGGTAACCCCTTGGCGGGAACAATTGAAACGTCAGAGCCCGAATCAATCAGAAAGTCCATCCGATTGTTGGTGTCTCTGACGAATAAACGATATGAGCGGCCGGTTATATGCGCGCTCATTACGATCCCCTGCCCCTTTAGTTTTTTTTAGGGGTGGCGGTGGCCTTTTTTTTCGCCGGCTTGGCTTGGCCACCGTAGTAGTTGCAGGGGGCTTTGCAGCTGCGTGCTTCACTACCATAGCGGTAATTGAAGTAGCACAAACTACCTCTCAGTTTATTTGTCTCTGTTGGCCGATTGGCCGAGGGCTGACGAGGGCCGCCCTACTGTTTGGCAGGTGTTCGGCTCCGCCGGCTGATCAGCTGATCTAGGCGAGCCGTTAATTTGTTGATGTCACGTTGTAGTGACACCAACGTTGGCTCTGTACTAGCCGGAGTTGCGCGGACGGCGGACGCGTATGAGGCGCCTCCGTGTAGAAGCACCTCCCATACTTTATCCGCCGTGGCAGCCAGTCCGGCTAGCGTTTGGTCGGCCGAGGTGGCCAATGAAACTTGGATGACCTGTGGAAGCCTCCGCTCCCACAGGTTCCGAATTAGGTCATCATTGACGGCTGCTGATCCGCCAGCTAGTGCCTTTAGAGCCTGGAGGAACTCGGAAGGTTTCCGATCTCCAGGCTCTTGCATTGAAAGCAGCTGCTCGAGTCGGCGCTTCTCTGAAGTACCGTATTTCTCGAGCAGATGTTGTTTCAGCTCCTCATAGGTGGAGTTAGCATGGTCTACAGTGCTAAGCCGCATCGCCGTTACCGCTTCTTCCGGTAATGCGGCCATAACATTGTAGACCCTGCTACTGTCCGATTTATAGCCCGCCATCCTGAACATAATTTCCGCCTGGTAAAACCAGGAGGCGGGCTGGTGTGTCCAGGACTTGGGGATGTCTAGTTTCGACACTTTGATGCCGGCGACCCCCGACGTTCCGGGCTTTGGTTCCTCTACTTCCGGTCCTTCCATGTGATTGTCTTGTTCCATGGATGAACCCTCGGTCCTTGACATATTGGAATTATTTTAAGAATATCGTGGAAGGTGAATAAAATCAAATTAGAAGAATTATCAACGAATTCAAAAATGGAACAATATAAGTAGTTTTAATTCTGGTAGTAATTATACTATCTTAAAGTGGAAAAAATGGAAATGCCTTAAGACACCTGATTCCTTTGCCGGTGCGACAATAAGAATAAAAAAAAAAAATATATGTATATAGATATATATATGTATATAAGTTACGAGTTATCAATTGCACCTCGATATTAATCGTACACTAAAACTTCCTTTCTTTCGTAGAGTTTTTTTAAAAAAAAAATTGTTTGAAAAATTGAATGTATGTGCAATATGTAAAAATTATGCTAATTATGTATGTACCTATATAGGTAAAAATTATGTTAATTATGTATGTATATGTATATGTAAAAAAAATTGTTAATTATGTATGTATATATGTAAAAATTATGTTAATTATGTATGTATGTATATATGCAAAAATTATGTTAATTATGTATGTATATATGCAAAAATTATATTAATTATGTATGTATATATGCAAAATTTATGTTAATTATGTATGTATATATGTTAAAATTATGTTAATTGTGTATGTAAATATGTATATAAAATTATGTGTTAATTAACTTTAATATTAATATTATTAATATAAAATTTGGTTATTTTATTCGAATTTTATATAGTTTTAAATTATCTGTTGCTCCTGTCATGAAAAGTGTCTTCCGCAATTGTTTTGTTATCGTCTTTTGTGCTGGTTTTTTTACCGTTGGCCTGTGGTTAAACGGAATACGCTTTGAGAGAAAATATTCTTTTGGCTATATGGAGTAGCCATTAATTTATGAAAATTTATGTTTTCGTGTGTTGCTTGTCTAAAAAAAATTTTTATTTCTGTTAAATATTACAAATATAGTTCCTGATTTGCGATTCTGCCTTGTTATTGATTTTTTTTTTGTATAGTTTTTTATGTACTTTTATTTCTTTTCCAAAATGTATATACATATGTATATATATATTTGTTTTGTTTTGAAACTTGAAAAACACTTTGGTTTATATATGTATATTTATTGGGCCTCGGTAGTCTAGGGGTAAGGCGCCTGACTACAATCCCCAGAGGTCCCGGGTTCGATTCCCGGCGGTGCCACGGTCCTAGCCTTTCCCAATTTCCTACATAACTTTCCTTCTTTCTTCTTCCCTCTTTGCATTCCTGACTCCTCCTGTCATAGCCTTCACTAGTTCTCTTCCCCGCTCCACCAAGCGCATGTCATCGGTTGGTTGATGAGATTCAACTCGTTTCAGGAGGCATAACACTCCAGCGAGTTGTTCTCGATGCCCCGATGTCAGAGTCGCGAAAGGTGGGTTTGGGAGTAGGTGAAATAAAAAATACCGCAGCTAGGTTGTGACAGTTCTTTCCTTCACTTCTCTCTCTATCTTCCGACTAGAGCTGCTGTTCGACTCAAAAAAAAAAAAAAAAAAAAAAAAAAAAAAAAAATACATGGTCGACAGTACAAAGGGGCCTTCCCTAAGTCTCTAGTGTGTCACATAAAAAAAAAAAAAAAAAAAAAATATAAGATTCCCAAATTATTATTATTATATTTTTTTTAAACACAACAAAAACTTTGGCTTGCTTCGCTAAATAAATTTTCAGAAAATATTAATCACATCGAATTATAACACTGTAATTGTAATACGCTTCTATTAATCGTGGCGTTTTTCTTTAACAGCACTTCTCCGGCGGGTTTTTGCGTACGGGGTCACCAATGTTGTTTGTTCACCATGCGGTATTATGAAATAATACTCTTATGGTTTATTGTTAAAACACTTTATTAAATTAATAGGGTTATTATAATGCTTATAATAAAGTCTTATCACTACTTGATATTACGTAGATATATATATATATATATATATATATATATATATATATATATATATATATATATATATCGATATATACGAGTATGTATATATTAATTAAGGTATTAATGTTTTATTTTGGAGCGCGGCGGGACCTTAAGTTTCGCTATGGAGGAACCTTCGGACAGTGTGTGATAGAAAAAGGAGATGCCGGAAATTGGCTATCTCGATAGACATGTTGGGAATGGAACGAAACGGCAAGATCACTGAACTTTGAGTTCGGTGATCGATGGAGTGTTCCGACTGATCGTTTTGATCGTGCCGGAAGTTGTTGTGTGACGTTGCGTAAAGTTTGGTAATTAAACTTTACGCGGTCACTACATGATGATGACTAATCCACACACACGAGTACCAGAATTGTTGAAAATAATAATCGTCGAGGTTCTTTTTCAACAAATTTAGTTTTATTAATAATTTCTTTTATGTTTTAATCATTTTCACATTTTGAATAAAGTTTTTTGTATGATTTTTATGCATTTTTTAAATGCTGGATCTCAATTTTGTCACTTTTTTCTTGTCGGGTCGGTTTACTGGCAGTGCCACGAGGGGGCAGCACTTGAAACCGAAAACAAACTTTAATATGAAAAAAAAGTATAATAAAAGCAGTAAAAAAAGTAAAAAGTGTATAGAAAATAAAAAAATAATAAAATAAAAATAAACATTATCAGAAAGAATCATAATAATAATAATAATAATTGTGTCAAAAATTAAAATAAGAATAGCTATGTCGGTAATGTGGAAAACGCAAAGTTTTAATATAACCAACAAGATGGCGCTGCAGTATGTCCGCATGTTTACTTGCTAAAGCCTAGTATGGAGTTCAAACGGAATTCCGTTAATATAGCATTTTTGCAATTTAATTCTACACGGAAAAATTCGTGTAGAAAATATTGTGGAGAAAAAGTATAAAGTTGACTCTTATGTATATATTAAGGGGTACGTATGCGGTGGTTGCAAACAAAAAATAAAAAACATTCAATAAGAGTAATTACATTTATTTGAACCGCAATTATTATTATGAATTTAATTGAAAGTCAGAATTAAAAAAAAGGTATTAACAGAAAATTTAATAAATTTCAAAAATCAGAACGGCAAAAGGTGATTTGCTGCCGTTCTGTCAAAATTACCAACAGCACAACAACGGAATAATTGTGTAGCTATTTATTCCGTCCAACGTGAACGGAAAAAAGTCTCCAATTTCCCTTGTAGAGCCATCTGTTAGAAAGTTTCACAAGTACAGAATTCCCTTCGAAGTCCGTACTCCCAAAACAAAAAGTACACGGAAAAATCGGGTGAACGGAATTTCGTGCATCTTTTTACGTGTATTTTATATTTATATGATTTTGAACTCCATACTAGGCTTAATCTAAGTAGCTATTCGTCGTTGATCAAACGCCATCGTCATATTTTGGTTTCATTCGACCGCGCTTTTCTTTCCTGAACATTACAAATGTTGGGTTGACAATTTCTGTTTTACCGACTGTTCAATTGAAACGTTTAAAATACATTTTGTCATTCTTCTCGAATTTATTCGTTATTCGTTTTCGCGTAGACGGTTTTTAACATAGTTTGAACTGTTTTTTAGTGATTGTTGCCTCTTAGATAATTATCAGTGTAAGAATTTGTTTTGAATAATAAATATTAAACGGTCGGCTTCAAATTTCAACCTTGTGCATTGTGTTGCTCCAAGTATCATAGATACTTGTATTCTGCTCCAAGAGAAATATTGTCTGAGTAGAAATAGTAATTAGTGATTGTTGCCTCTTAGATAATTATCAGTGTAAGAATTTGTTTTGAATAATAAATATTAAACGGTTGGCTTCAAATTTCAACCTTTAATTTAATATTGCAGAATCAAGAACAGCTCTGTTCTCGAAATTTAGGGTTAAGTTTATAAACATTAGAGCATTGTGTTGCTCCAAGTATCATAGATACTTGTATTCTGCTCCAAGAGAAATCTTGTCTGAGTAGAAATAGTAATTCCAAAAGAAAAAAGTTTTGTATTGATTTCTTAATTTTTTGGAGTACTAAAAAAGTTATTTTGTTTTTTTTTTCTTACAAATTGTAAAAATGATTTTGGATAATTGTAAGTATGATGGGATTCTGACTAAACTTGACTTGGATATAATCAAAAAAGGTGAACAATTGGAAATAATACATCTTGTTGCGTTTAACTGTTTGGTTGAAAAGGTTACTAAAAAAAAGTTTCAATATCTTGATTGGAACGATACTGATTCTATTACTCCCGTGCGTAAAGACTCTGATTATATGCAATTAATTTATCTGCCAGGACATTTTGTCTGTTGTTATTACGACACAGCAAACATATACATATATGATTCTTTGAACATCGGAATATTGACTGATGAGTTGTCATTGTTTTTGCATAAGCTTTTTCCCGATCATGATTTATCTAGAGTTATATTTCCAACAGTTCAAAAACAACCTAATTTCATTGATTGTGGAGTTTATGCTACTGCGTTTGCAGTTTCATTGTTGTTTGGAATGAAACCGAATGAAATCCGATACAATCATGATGCTATGCGAAATCATTTAGCTACAATGTTCGAGACTTTTACGATTGACCATTTCCCTCAAGATCCTAGGTTCCAAGTTCGTCAAGTATTACCGCTCGGTGTAGCTTTGTATAGGCGAAATCAAGCAATTGAAAAACGAGTTAGACTTTCTTTTAATAAAAAGTTCAAGAAAAATCAAAATGAGCGACGAGTGTTGACTGCATATACAACGAAACTTTGTAATGAATCAATTATGATTGATTCTAAGAAAAAAACAAACTGCAAAAGCAGTAGAAGAAATTGTACAAAAATCTGATACACGACCTTCACAAGATGAAAATACTGATTTTAGCGAAATGAAAAAAAAAAAAAAGAAATTGAGAGGAAAGAGTATTTCAAAAGATAATTCGAAAAAGTCAAATATTCAGAAAACGAGGCATTCTTCAATCTGTACAACAAACAAATTTCCGCTATTAGCAGACGAAACGGCAGATCTTAATGATACGCATTCTGAAAATGAATTAATACCTGACAGAGTAAAAAATTACGAGAAAAATTTTGATAAACCAAAACCGGTCGCAGAGCAATCTGTTGATGACAACTATTCAAATGTATCCAATGAAACAACTAACATTCCTGCAGTTTCAAGGAGATATCGTCGTCCACTAACGTGGCAGGGCATGCCAAAAATACAGTTACAAGAATTGACATACAATGTGGAAACACCGATTCTTAATAATGCATGGATTGGAACTGATCAAATGCTATGTTTTACTGCACTAGTACAAAATTTAACCAGATTTCTGCCTTACGAACCTGCGTGTCTCCAGAATCTTGACGTGAGATGGAATCTCACGTTCTGACAAATCAATATGCACGTCGTAAAGATAGTAATAGAGAAAATACGTTGTTATTCGTTGTTAAATGTATGAAATGGGGCCGGTATGAGTTTTCTTTAAAAGTTTTGTTTACAAATTCTGTTAAAGAATTGATACATTTTTGTTATATACATTGTTTGAATTGATTCTTGTTCCAGATATCTGGTGTTACGGAAATTTCGATTTTCATTCCTATCACAAAGCATTTTCGAATGTAATAATTTTAATACAAAATCGTACACTCCTTTAGCGTTTTTATTTTGTTACTATCAACTCATGCCGTTTATCATTATGAAGTTTTCTAAGATGTTCAAGTTTTTTGATTGAAAGTTCAGTTTTTCTTAAACTATGTTTTACGATTACGTACTATTTTTTTCATACGTACTCATACTGTTTTTTTATATCAGTACCGTTTTGTTACAGGTGAAATGGGGGACGTACTAACTTTTGCGTCTTTCCTCATCTCATTGCAATATATAAGTGATATATGTATATATATTGCCAATAAAAACTTTTATTTCACATATTTCATATTAATATTATTCTTTTATTTAATACGTTTATTTAACATTTATCTATTATTATATTTAATAGTTTTTGATTTTACTAGTTTAAGATTTTTTTTATTTTTTTATTATGTCACACCGAAAATTACATAACGGTTTTTAATTATACAAATTATTATAGGAGACTTCCTTATCGAATCAACTCCTAACTAATACTCTTACAAAAATTCAAAATAATTTTTAATATCACAATATTTGTGTGGCTATGTTTTTAAAATTGTTTCTGTGTACAGTGTATACATACGTGATATGACAATCCAAATTCCCCAAGTGTATTTAATAGTAGTAGTGAGAATCCAAATTGTGACGTAACCAAAAACACTGTGCTTAAAATTATTAGAACAGAAACTGAGTGGATACTTGAATAAAACTTATTACAACGAAACGCGTATATACAAGTAGCGACTGCTACAACAGGTTCGCCCACGTTTCGCGAATTCCAATTCGTGATGTTAATTTCAACAGTATGGAATTTAAGAAAAAACTTATATTCTAAGATATCATGACGTTTTGTTAGAATTAAGATTTATTAGGATGATATTAAAAAAAACTCATACTCAATATTTACAATATCGTTGTATTTTAGGATATCATGGTTTTAATATCGCAGTATTAATTGATATGATTTATGAAATATGAGAATTGTAATTTTTTTTTGCTCTTTTTATGCGCTATGTTTTAAAATCAACTCATACTGTTTTTGTAATATGTACTCCGTCTTTTCTAGCCATTTGGTTATGCGATTGCCTCTTGATGTGTTATATCGCGATCCACAGAGCCGGTGATGCGCATTGAAATCGCCCAGTATAATTGCTGGCTTTGTTAGAGGGAGAGTTAACTTTTCGAGCTCCTCTGTCACATTTTCTAGCTCCTGTTCAACGTATATGCAAGCGATATCAATTGTTAAGCCAGCATGTACTCTGAGTGCAAGCATAGGAGTTTTTTGGTTGACTATTGTTAGTGTTTCTACTGCTATGCCTCTTTTGACCAAGATGCCAACTCCACTGACTCTAGTAGTATGCGTATTACTTGTATATAAATCATATTGTCGATATTTTTTAGGAAGGTTTATATGATTTGTGTGTGGTAGATGAGTTTCTTGTAGTGCTATTAAATCTGGATTATATTGTGATATTATAATATCCAAAGCGGCAGAGTTCGTGTAGAGCCCTGCAATATTCCACTGCACTATTGTAAGTTTTTTGTTATTGGCGTTGGATGTACTTCTTTGCTGCCTTTGATTATTTGTGTGTGCCATGTTATTGTTCACTGTGGTGAGTTTTTGTGGGATTAGTGCATTGTATCTCGATGTCTGATTCTGTGTCGGTTTCTAGTAATATTTTTCTGTTTGGTGTGCTTGTTGGTGAGTTATCGTTATTAGTTGCTGCAATAGTGTTTTTGAGTGTGTTAGGAGAAAGGGATAGTAGTGCATTTAATTCTTCACTGTCTGTAGGTTTGTTGCCTGCTGTGAATTGTACTTTGGTCTTTTGAGTGTTCGGATAAGGTGATGTTATTGTTAGAGTTTTCTGTTGGGCATGCTTAGTTACTTTGATTGTACTTCGTACGTTGTGTTGAGATTTTTGTTCAGTTAGTGCTGTTGTTTGTGTGTTTTGTCTGGCTACATTGGCCCAGGAATTGATAATGTTAAAATTATTTTTGTCTAAGTTATGGTTGTTAGTACTTATGCTATTGTTAGTAGTCGCGTTTTGGGTTATTGAGTTGTTAGTTTTTTCTAAAAGATTCACCTTTCCAAGTTGGGGGGCTTCGATATTGTTGTATGCATTCTCCTCATACCATTTTTTCCTCGCTTCGAAGCGACTGATGTGCCGGTTAACTTGGATCATCACAATCTCCTTTTCCCTCAAAAATATTGGACAGCTTCTGTCTAGAGTTGAATGTTTACCTTCTACTTGGCAGCTGATACAATAAATTTTCGTGCAGGTGTGGTCTCCTCCTTCTGCTTTAACCTCATTACAGATGGGACACCTGGGGGTTTCATTGCATCTTGATTCGTGATGTCTAAGCTGGAAACATCGACGGCATCTTAGAGGTGCGGGATACCATATTTACTTCGACGTAGAAGTTGCCAATTTTATGTAGGCTCTTGGTGATCTTCGTGGCTTCATGCTCATTTGGAAGCAGTATCAGGTATTTACCTTCCCGAAGCGCTCTATGTAGCGGTCGCTACGTATTACTTTGTTTTTCTCTTATTACGAGTTTTCGTTATTAATTTTCTAATTCAAATACATGTACTTACAATTTTGGAGTACAGTGTGCGTTACGTCATCGGTTTAGATTTTCACTACTACTTTGAAAATACACTATAGGGAAATCACAATCACGTAGAGGAAAGTAGACAAATATGGAATACCATTTAATTTTTTAATGAAATTTTTTATTAAATGTTCCGTTTTGTACAGTTAAAGTGTTTAAAAAATATCTTAATACTACTATCCAACTTTCGATAAACAAATATATTGCCTGTGATTGGTACAACAGAAAAAATGAATAAATTACAAAAACATTGCAAATTTCAAGCAAAACAAAAACTACTACAAATATGGAATACATAACAAATAAAAATGAATTCATATAAAATATACAAAAATAAATAACAAATTCAACGTTTTTATATGTCGGATTTTCTCCTTTACTATAGAGCCGAAATAGGGTTGAACATTATAGTATTTGGAAACTTTTAAAACACCCATTTGTTTTCTCGAACAGCAGATATTGCATTTTGCATTTGTGTATTATCCCAAAGCTGTTTTTTCTCGCCGTAGACATATCTTATATAAAATAATATATAAGATTACAAACATAAATTAGATATAACTAAAAATTATGAAAATTACACCAAAAACTACAAAATTTCATTGGAATATAAACATGGAATACTATTCCATATTTCCACCCTCAAAGGTATTCCATATTGCGGTAACAACTAAAAAAAATTCTAAAAATTATATTTCTTTTACACGACAAGCTACACCAAAATTTTGTACATAGATGTTACCACAAACCGGACTAACACAGTCCAAAAATTCAATTGCCTAAATTTATCAACACATTCCAATTCATAATAACACTAACAGAAATCTTAAAAAAAGTTTTCCAAATGTGACAATTTGAAAAAGCTGTTTTCTGAGCAGTAAGCGTGCTCCCGCCTTGACGTTTGATTATAAATTGTTAGGTTATATGCCTCGGCTTAGGAAACTAAATTGTCAAATGAGCTGTTGAAGCAGGCACCAAAAATACCGTGGTATTCCATTTTAGTATGCTATTCCATATTTGTATACTTTCCTCTACGCTTACACTGTACAAGTATTGAATGTATAAAAACATAGATACACGAATTAATTGACATGTAAAATAAAAAAATAGAAAATGTATGAATGTATGAGTATTGAAATTGTAATTGAACTAACATCACATATTGTAGTATTAGTTAGAAGTTTTTATTTTAATTCAAAAAAAACTTCCGGTTGTACTTTTAACCGTTTTAAAGATAAAGTTTTGTCGTTTGAAATTAAACGAATTTAAAAATATAATACTAAAAAAAAATAAATCAAATAAAACTAATTTGAAATGACTAATTAATAAAATAGTTTATTTAAATATTACGTAAAACTATTATGATGTGGAGAGCCGTTTGAGAATATCAAATCCCAATGTCCAGGAGTCAAGACCCCCACATCACTCTACAACTTTTAATTTTCCCGGAGTACATTTGAAGTGTTTTCTGGACAAGGAAAGGATTGAGTTCCGTGATTTTCTTTTCGTTATTGACTAGTTCAACTGTAACGGTCAGTTTTGCCTAAATATCTACTTGACTAAAAATTACTGTGGGGAAGAAAATCGAGTAGTTGGTTGGGAACAAAAAGGTAGGCGGGGAGAAATGAAAAAAACAGAAAATGGGGATTTCGAATTTTTGACGTAGGGATTTTTGGTCCGGAAAAAGTTTTCGGAAAAAATTGAAATTTAGCTGGGAGAAAAAAAAATGAAATTCAAAAAAAGAAATTTTTTTTACATTCAAGGAAATAAAAAACTTGGAATTTTGAATTGTTTATACTGGATACCCATGAAGCAAAGTCGCGTACTAAAAATAATGAGGATTTAGCACGGGAATCTTAAAGAAGAAGAGGGCCATACGTGGTGATAAGGATACTGCGGAGAAAATTTTAAGGAATCGAATTGTACAGAACAATTTATGTGTATACTAGTGTTCGTCAGATGATGCGTCGCATCAACCTTGCACAGAAGCAATATAAGGACGACTTGTCAAACTTCTGTTAATTGAGGATGCTGTAGAAGTGTATAGTGAGCAAGATTTAGTGTTAGCAAGCTTTTGCCAATCAAATAAGAAGTTACGTCTTCAGTATCTGCAAGGGCAGAAAATTTGTCTAGTGAAACCCTCAGCGAGGAAGGTTCATCAATGATTTTGGACCTGGCAACCTATTCGAAGTATATTTAAAACCATATTTATTGGAAGCGTACAGACCTGGGCGATAGTTTCATCGTTCGTGGAGCGGTGTGTGTCACCGAATTTACAGTTGTGGTTACTGATCCTGAACCTTATTGCCTCATATCTCCAGATATAGTTAATTTATGTGATGGTGATACAATTAAACGAAGAAGAGGAATCGCTAAATGTGTTGGGTATTTCTTTTCGTATATATTTGAATGTCTAAATTCTTTTCTACACATATACACTTGCATGTTGCGTTTACAGACATTAGATATTGACTTCATTTTATCACCACTAAAATAATTTTTTTTGATTATCACATATTTAAATAACACTCTCAATAACAAGAAAGTAACTAATAGAAGTACAAATAATATTTACAAAGGAAGACAAAATAATTAAATTTTTTTTACTTAAAAGTTGTGAATTTATCATACATTTTGTTTAATGGTAGTAGTAGTAACGTTATAATCTTATTTATAATTATTTGTGAATTTGTTTTGCTCCTTGTCGGAACTAGTTTATTCTTTGTTGTTTTCTGTTCTCCATGTAAGAGAACCTGTTGTTTGTGATAACGGTTGTAAAAAAACGACGAGTACTGGCGCCAATACCACGCGTTTTTCTTTTTCTTCAGTTCTTCTTACAGATATACCCATTATAATTTAATTGTATATTAACTTTTTTTAATTTGAGCGTTGGAATTCGAGATCTGACAAGGATCCGTGATTGTTGTCTTGAAATAGTGACGTGTCAGTTATCCATTGTATTGTTTGGTTGTGTTAACTGTTTTCCTGTAATAAACAGGCATATTAAAGGATTGTAACGAAAATGTCTGTGTATTAGATTTTTTCTTTGTGGAATGGTTGGGGCGGATTTATTCTCTTTTTCAGGGTTCTTAAATAGTGCATTCTCCTGAAGCTGATAGTATTCTATACTAATAGCTGTCAGGGGAACGAACTGCCATGACGAGGCACAGGCGATGACCGGAGAATGATGGAGGCGGGATTCAAAGTTGCCTAGGCACAGGTAAGTGGTGAACCAACCGCGGTAAGCCCCGGCCACACACCCCACGACCCCTCCGGCGAGCTAGATAACTCCGTGTGGCCGGCGTAGGAGTTCCGGAAATTATTTTCCTTTCTTATGTATGGTATTGGCTCCTTGGTCATAGTTTTCCGGGCTTATGGCTAAGGGGGTAATACCTCGCATAAGTGGCGCCCATTATTTTATCGCGCCATTATGCTATTACACAACAGTTACATATTTCGGGTCAGTCCTCATTGCGAAGAAGTTATGCGCTTCTGTTGGCGTTGGATTGCACAGTTCATTGTCTATTGTCTTTCGCTTTTTCACTTTTTTTTTATTTTGGTATCATCCAGTGCAGCAAAAGGATTGCAACTGGGCCCTGGTGCGGGCGCCATGCCTTCGGTGGTTGTGATCAGATCACAGGTTTGAGATATACGCCGGGCGACTAATTATTTGTTGCTCTTTTAATTTAATAGAAAAAGGTTTTTCCTTTTTGTTTTCACTTCTTCACTAACTTGGTGTTTGAGTTTGCACTCTGAATAACTTTTTTTCCTCTTTTTTTAAGAACTTTTCTAAATATCAAGTTTTAATTTTACCGTCTGTGCTCACTACGAGTTTGAACGAGACTGATGGCGATTGAATTGTGCTTCCATTTGAACGTTTCGTTGTCCTACAGGTAATTTGGGTGGTCTCAGTAAGTCGAACGTTGTTCTCAGCTTCCTTCCAACAAGGAAAAGTTCGACTTAATGCAATAACAATCCCAGATAGATATCCAATTCCACACATTCAAAATTTCACGTTGAATTTGAATGGGTGCACTGTATTTTCCAAAATTGATTTGGTTAGAGCATATCACCATATACCCATGGCAGAGGAAGATATTTTCAAAACAGCTATTACTACACCTTTCGGTTTATTCGAATTTACTCGAATGCCCTTCGGTCTTAGAAACGCTGCCCAAACCTTTCAACGCTTTATGGATCAAGTACTAAACGGACTAGAATTTGTTTTTGTGTATATTGATGACATTCTTGTGGCGAGCAAAGACGAAGAAGAACACAAAGCTCATCTTGAAAAAGTTTTTGGAAGACTTGAAAAATTTGGAATCAACATCAATCCAGGGAAATGTCTTTTTGGTGTTCATACATTGGAATTTTTAAGCCACAAAATTACAAAGGACGGAATACTTCCATCAGAAGACAGAGTTAAATTAATTAGAAATTTTCCGTCGCCCAAATCGATAAAAGAAGTACAACAATTTATAGGAATGGTAAACTACTTCCATAGATTCATTCCTCGACTAGCAGAAATATTAAGTCCAATTCATATTCATTTAGCCAAAGAGCTTAAAAAAGGTAAGAACGTGAAGAATTTAGAGTGGACAGAGGAATGCGAGGACGCTTTTGTCAAAGCTAAGAACGCATTTATTTCAGCAACTCTATTAGTTCATCCCTCTGAGAACGCAAATTTTAGTTTGACAGTTGATGCATCGAACGTGGCTGTAGGAGCAATGCTGGAGCAACTAGGCAAAAATGGGCCTGAGCCATTAGCATTTTATTCGAAGAAATTAAGCGCCGCGGAATCGAAATATTCAACATTCGATAGAGAACTTTTAGCCATATATTTGGCAATTAAACATTTCAGGCATTTTTTGGAAGGTCGTGAGTTAACAATTTTCACAGACCATAAGCTGCTAACTTCGGCAATATGGACCAAAGCCGAAAGAAGTCCAAGACAAGCGAGGCATTTGGATTATATTACACAATTTACATCTGATATTAGATATATCAAAGGAAAAGCTAATGTAGTAGCGGATACATTATCGCGAGTAGAAACAGATAATAAGGATTGTGACGCGATTAAAGAAAACAAAATAGATTTAGAAATTATTGCGGAAGAACAGAAAAATGATTTAGAATTGAAACATTTAATGGAAGATTCTGGTAGAAATTCAAAAATAATTTTAACAGAAAAAGATGTACCTTTAACAAATAATAAAATTTGGTTGGAATGTTCAACAGGTAGAGACAGACCATTTATTCCCAAAGTTCTTCGACGAGACGTTTTTAATATCTTACATAACTTAGCACATCCAGGCATTCGACGTACAAGAAAGTTAATAACAAGAAGATACTTTTGGCCTAGGATGAACAGCGAAATTAATTTATGGGCGAAAACATGTGTAGAATGTCAGAAAGCGAAAATTTATAGACATACTAAATCCCCAGTTAAAAAATTTGAGACGCCAACAGGAAGATTTGAGCACATTCATGTAGATATAGTCGGACCACTCCAGCCAGCAGAAGGATTCACATACTTATTAACGATTGTGGACCGTTTCACCAGGTGGCCTGAAGTCTACCCTCTTAAAAGTATCACTGCACAGGTGGTAGTAAGAACATTATATGAACAGTATTTTCCAAGATTCGGAATTCCATTAACTATTACCACGGACCAAGGAGGTCAGTTTGAAGGAAAAATGTTTGAAGAATTTTCGAAGATCTTGGGTACGCATAGAATCCGGACCACAGCATATCATCCGCAAGCAAACGGAATGGTAGAGAGACTTCACAGACAACTTAAAGCAGCATTGAGAACCAAGATGTGTAACCCGAATTGGTTACTGCATTTACCAGCTATTTTGTTGGGTCTGCGGACTACCATAAAAGAAGATCTGAAGTGTAGTCCAGCAGAATTAGTGTACGCAGAGATTATATCAGACCCGACAGACTTTGTGGCAATGTTAAGAAACCACATGGGGAGTATTGTTCCAACGGATTCTCGAGATCAGAAGAAAGGTTTCTTTGTGCCAAGGGGATTGGAGGACTGCGAGATTGTTTTCCTGAGGACAGATAGGATGAGAGGATCGTTACAAAATCCATATGAAGGACCATATAAAGTGATCAAAAGGGATTTTTCGATAGACATTAACGGTAAAGTAATAAAAGTATCGATTGATAGACTAAAACCGGCGCATATAGAAAGAAACGAAGACACTAATAGGCCAGTAACACGAAGTTCAAAGAAAAGAGTTTCGTTTCAATTGTAAAGTAAATTTTCAGTCATGATTTTCGTTAATTGATATGTTCATGGACGCTTACGCTGAAGGGGGAGTTATGTAGCGGTCGCTACGTATTACTTTGTTTTTCTCTTATTACGAGTTTTCGTTATTAATTTTCTAATTCAAATACATGTACTTACAATTTTGGAGTACAGTGTGCGTTACGTCATCGGTTTAGATTTTCACTACTACTTTGAAAATACACTATAGGGAAATCACAATCACGTACGCTTACACTGTACAAGTATTGAATGTATAAAAACATAGATACACGAATTAATTGACATGTAAAATAAAAAAATAGAAAATGTATGAATGTATGAGTATTGAAATTGTAATTGAACTAACATCACATATTGTAGTATTAGTTAGAAGTTTTTATTTTAATTCAAAAAAAACTTCCGGTTGTACTTTTAACCGTTTTAAAGATAAAGTTTTGTCGTTTGAAATTAAACGAATTTAAAAATATAATACTAAAAAAAAATAAATCAAATAAAACTAATTTGAAATGACTAATTAATAAAATAGTTTATTTAAATATTACGTAAAACTATTATGATGTGGAGAGCCGTTTGAGAATATCAAATCCCAATGTCCAGGAGTCAAGACCCCCACATCACTCTACAACTTTTAATTTTCCCGGAGTACATTTGAAGTGTTTTCTGGACAAGGAAAGGATTGAGTTCCGTGATTTTCTTTTCGCTATTGACTAGTTCAACAGTTACATATTTCGGGTCAGTCCTCATTGCGAAGAAGTTATGCGCTTCTGTTGGCGTTGGATTGCACAGTTCATTGTCTATTGTCTTTCGCTTTTTCACTTTTTTTTTATTTTGGTATCATCTAGTGCAGCAAAAGGATTGCAACTGGGCCCTGGTGCGGGAGTTACGTCCCCGACTCCACCCTGAATAAATATAATATAATAAATAAATATAGATCTTTACAAAAACAACAATTCATTCCTAGAAATCTAAAATCTTTAAATTAAAACTTTCAGTCGTTTAATATTTCAGTTTCTCACGATATTTTGCTCATCCTTAAATTAAAACTTTCAGTCATTTCAATTCTCACGATATTTTGCCTATTTTGCTATTCTCACAAAAATTGTAATCTAATGCTCTTGTTAACGATAAAATTTCATGTCTGGATTATTTCCGTTGTCAACTGAAAGGTAAATTTTATAAAATAAAGAAGTCAGTCTAGTACGGAGATTTAAACTGTAAACTTGAATTGAAATAAATGTTCGAATTATAAAATTTTTATTTAATTTAAATATTGGTTGATCAAAGTTTATTATTGGCGCAGTCATCGGTAGAATTTTATCAATTAAAATCGTCCAGTCGTAAATTCGGGAGTGAATTAAAAATAGTGAAAGTTTTGTCGAAAGCATATTGGCAATTTAATCTCACTGTGTTAACTGAAAATTAACTCCGTGTCGAAGGTACTACGGCATATAGTGAATTCGCTGGACATTAAACATTGGAATAGAAGCACAGCAACGAGGGTACATCGTCAGCTGGTGGATCTCAATTCTTCAGCTTCATCGGACCACAACCAACTCGGCAATTATTTACATACAAGAGGAAATGCAATTAATCTGGCTTACGTCAATCATTGTTCTTGTGGGGTAAGTCCATAATTGATACTTTTTTTTCCTCTAATGTCCTTCCTTTCAAAATTAAACTCCAAAAATAAGAAAACTTTTAAAGCTCCGTACAAAACTCCAGGGTCAAAAAACGCCGCGGAAGACGGATATAACTCTGATTCTGAAATATTTTTTAAGTCAAATTCTCAAAACAAAAGTAATAGTGTAGAATTAAGTAAAATAAAATTTGAATTAAAAAGTGATAATAAATTTGAAAATATATTTGATACTAAAATGGCAAATGAAAGTAACAACGTAAATTTAATAAATCCTAGTGGTAACAGTGCTCCAACTATTAGTAGTAATCTAGTTAATAATCCTCTTAGTAGTTATGTTCAGGGGGCCAACAATTCTCCTAGTGCTAGTGCCGGTATTCCAGTCATTAGTAATAATAACTGTTTCAGTGGTAATGGTTCTAGTGGCAATATTTATCGCGGTAGCAGTAACGATGTTAATGTTAATTTAATTTTGACTAATTTAAAAATTCCCGATGCCATCAAGGATCTACCAACCTTTGACGGTAATAGAAGATCATTGTTTGACTTTATCGACAACGTCGAAGAAATTTTGGGGTTAATGATCGGAATCGACGGTACGAATTATGCTAAAATAATACTAAGATCTATAAGAAACAAAATTGTCGGTGATGCTAATGAGGTGCTGAACATGTATGGCACACCAATCATATGGGAAAATATTAAAAACAATTTGATCACACATTATTCAGATAAGCGGAACGAAACGAGTTTGATTCGTGACTTACACTGTTTAAGACAGAATTCAAACACAGTAGAGAAATTTTACTCAAAAGTTATTGAAATTCTGTCTACCATTACTAATCACGTTAGAGTTCATGAAACTGATCAGAACGTCATAACATCTAAACAAACCTTGTACCAAGAAATGTGCTTGAACACCTTTTTGTCCGGCTTAAGAGAACCTTTTGGCTCTACAATCAGGGCAATGAGACCTATCACGTTAGTACAAGCATTTAACTTTTGTTTGACAGAGCAGAATACACACTATATGCGGAACCACCAACCAATAAAAGCAAATATTGTTAGGAAACCACCAATTAGACCCATGCAACCTATCTACAACCACCCAACTGCAACACCATCGTTTAATTATCACCCACAAAACCCAAATTTTTACCTACCTCAAAAATTTAGTTTTCAACAACCATATAGGCCTGTTCCTCAACCATTTTTCAAACAAAATTTTCAACTACCCCAAAAATCGTTTCAACAGAATCATAATTTCAGTCAACAATTCAATAAAGATAATAACCAAAATTTCAAAAATCGCCCCGTACCCATGGATACTTCAAGTGGAAATTCTAACTTAAGATCAGTTAAAAAACCTGGACAAATAAATAATTTTTCTCAACCACCTAATTTTCCAAAATATATAGCAGAAGAATTATTTAACGTTGAACAGAGTGGGGAGCCTGAAAGTCAAGCCGCTTTTAATAACTATTTGAGTGAATTACAATATACTGAACCTAATAAATTCGAGAATCAAAGTAACTGGAGTCTTGGCTGAACCAGCTCGGTGTGCGGGCGTGCGCTGCCGTCAGTCACTGAACCTCGCTTCATTAAACGCTCAACAATTAAAACAAAACAAAAAAAAAATTAAATTAAATAATAAATAAATAAATAAATTAAAATATTAATAAATTAATAACATCCATAAACCGGCGCATATAAGAAAACAAAAAAAACATTTTTCCGTGTGTGATCAAGTTGTGCAATTTAGCTTCAGTGTCATCAACAGCATTACAACAATAACAACAGTGATTTTGACGGACAGACTGTGCATGTAAGCTTTTTTTTTCTACTCTTTCCCCACACCCCGCTCTCGGCCTCGTCGGCGTCGTAGCCACTATCGGTTGCTGATGGAATTCTCCTTGCTTTAGGAGGCATAACACTCTAGCAAGGCGCATTCCGTTTGCCCCGATGACTGCGACGCCGGCTTCGCCGACCTCAACTGAGGACTGTAACCTTGCGTTTGCGAAGCAGCGATTTTCTATCGCCTTCGCCAACATCCGTGGGCTACAATCGAATTTCGACTCTGTGTCGTGCCATCTATTATCCAATTCACCCCATATCTTCGCGCTAAGTGAGACCCAAATCTTACCTAATGATGTCTTAGATCATTACCAGGTTTCCGGGTACTCATTAGTGCATAATCTCTCCCCCCATAGGGGAGTTGCCATATATATTAGGAACGACGTAGCTTTTCAGAAGGTGTACAACAGTACATCGCCTGACTTTAACCACCTCGGCCTCAAAATTTTACTTCATAAGCACGTCATTTTCTTCTGTTTTCTATACAGGAGCCCTAATATAAATAATGAAGCCTCTTCCTTAGCATTTGACGCTATCTCTGAACGTATCTCCGAATTCTTATCCTTATACCCGGAGTGTGAAATCATTGTTGCGGGTGATTTCAACGTTCACAACACAAATTGGCTGAATTATTCAAATGGCACCAGTGTTTCTGGCCGGGATGCCGAGCTCTTTGCAGAGACTAATAATCTTCAACAATTGGTTAAGTGCCCTACACGAGTTCCTGACGCTGTAGATCAAGGGGCCCATCTCCTTGATCTTTTTCTCACCTCCCACCCTACACGGTACTCCATCGAAGTTCATTCACCTCTAGGCAGCTCAGACCACTGCCTGGTCAGCGCAAGCTTCCCATACCAATCATCCGTCTCAACCATACCAGCTCCTAGAAGAACTGTGTGGCACTATGGGAAAGCCAATTGGTTGGGGCTCATTCGTTTCTTCCAAGCCGCTGACTGGGACCTGTGTTTTGAGAATCGCGATGCCAACTTTTCCGCTCTCTGCATCTCAAAAATCATATTGGCAGGAATGCGTTTATTCATTCCCCATTCTACCAAATCCATTAAGCCAAGGCCGCATGGATGGTTTAATCAAGAATGTATGAATGCGATTAAAGCCAAAGAAACCGCCTATAGAGTGTTCAGGCATTCCCTGAGCGAATCATCCCGAAGTGAGTACATCAGGTTGAGAAATGTCTGCAAAACCACCATCAAGCAGACCAAAGCCTCCTTCGATGACAGGTTAAGAAACAAACTCATTAACACCTCTGCTGGCAGTAAAAACTTCTGGTCCTTGGTAACCTCCATCAGGAAAAATTTTAACACATCGTCGTCTCCTCCTTTCATTCACGATGGGAAGGTATTAACAGAAAGCAAATCCAAGGCTGACTTACTCGCATCTCTGTTTGCCTCCAATTCTTCTTTGCCTGATACTGCCGTGCAACCCCCCATTGTAGAGGGTTCTCCTCACTCAATGGGCAGAGTTTTCTTCAGAACTCGTGAAGTGTTCAAGTGTCTCAAGGAGCTCGATCCCAATAAATCCACTGGCCCTGATAAAATTCCCCCTATGGTTCTTAAAAAATGCGCCTCACCTTTGGCTAAACCTCTGCGCAAACTCTTCGCCCTTTCTTACTTCTCCGGAGTTTTCCCGGACTCCTGGAAACTGGCTCATGTTCAGCCTATACCGAAAAAAGGTGATTCCAGCGACCCCTCTAACTACCGCCCAATAGCAATCACTTCTATCCTCTCCAAAATCATGGAGACATTAATAAACAGAAGGCTTATGGAATATCTTGAACGCAACCAAATATTGGATGACAAGCAGTACGGCTTTAGATCGAAAAGATCTACTGGCGACCTCCTTGTATGCCTAACTGAACACCTCTACCGAAACATTCATCGCTTCGGTGAATCCGGCCTGGTCGCTCTCGATATCTCCAAGGCCTTTGATAGAGTATGGCACCCCGCTCTATTGAGTAAACTCCATGCTATTGGCATCGACCTTCTTCTAAAGAATTGGATTGAGAGTTTCCTTTCCGACCGCTCAATCAAGGTAGTATTGGACGGCGTTGAATCTAATCCCCACTCCATCTCTGCAGGCGTTCCCCAGGGCTCTATTCTATCACCAGCTCTCTTCCTAGTTTTTATAAATGACCTGCTCTCAATCCCATCCAACTCACTTCACAGCTTCGCTGATGACAGTACTTTGCGTTACTCGTATAGCTTTGATAAAGTAAGACAAGCACGGGCCAGACCTTGTCTACTTGATCGTGAACTTATGTCCACTTCAATCAACAGAGACATAAGATTGATTCTTGATTGGGGCCTCATGAATCAAGTTGAATTCAACGCACAGAAAACAAAATACTGTCTCTTCTCTATGAAAACGCGCTCCCCAACCCCTCCCATTAAAGTGGACAGTCTAGAACTGATGGCTGAACCATCCCTCAATATCCTGGGCATAACTTTAACTGAAGATCTGCGATGGAGTAATCACATATTCCAAATCGCTAAACAAGCATCACAATGCTTGGGATTCCTTAAAAGATGCAAATTCCTCCTTCCGCCGTCGGCCAGGGCTATAATATACAAATCCTACATTCGGCCCCGCCTCGAATTCAACTCATATCTCTGGGCAGGGGCACCGAGTACCACCTTAGCGTGGCTGGACAAGGTGCAGAACCGCGCTCTCCAACTCATTGGCGACGACGTCATTTGCTCCAAAATTGATTCACTAAGTCACCGCAGGAATGTAGCAGCTCTGGTTAAATTCTACCGCATCTACCATAACGACTGTTCCACCGAAATATATAATCTCCTGCCTTCACGGCGATGTTTTTCCCGCAACACAAGACTTGCCCATTCGGCTCATCCCCACTATCTACAGCCCTTATTTTCGCGCACACACCAGTTTAGTAATTCGTTCTTTTCGAGAACAACTCGACTGTGGAACAACCTTCCACAGTCAGCTTTCCCAAACTCATATAACACCCAAGAGTTTAAACGCAAGGTTCATCTCCACCTCCTCATGTACCCCCCAGACTCCCTCTAATCTGTTTTATTCTTTCTCTATCCTTCGAGCTAAGCTTACTACCAGACACCTGACGTTGACGTGTAAGACATGACGGACTGGTAGTACAAAGGGTGACACCTGAGCTTAGACTTTCACATAAAAAAAAAAAAAAACTACAATAACGATAGTTTCAATGGAAATTTCCAAGCTCTGGATGAATTTTATTATCAGTCGGAAGTAAATGAAAATGAAATCGACGACGAAAATTTTCCATCAACTGCCTCGAAGACCCAATCGGGTATATAGATTTTAATCATCATCAATCATATCTCTTACCATATATCCATATTTTAGGCAATGACAATGAACCTTTGAAATTTCTTTTAGATAGCGGAAGTAATATGTCTTTTATCAATCCGGAATTTGTAAACCCAAATTTAATTGAAACTATAGAACCAGTAGAAATAAAAACAGCATTCAACATTCACTTAATAGATAAACAAATCAAATTGAATGGGTTAGATGAACTCAAAACTAAGGAAAAGCTTAGATTTTTACTATTCAAATTCCATAATTATTTGGACGGGTTAATAGGTTTAGGAATAATGAGACAACTTGGCATAAAATTAGACTTTGAAGATTCTTTACTAAGAACTAAACACGTAACTATACCTTTGATTTACAAACCGAATTACATGTCCAAACAATATACAGTCCCGCCCCGAAGCAAAATAATAGCCCATTTACCAGTCGATATAAAGACAGGAGACATTTATATGAAGCCAGTCAAAATTAAAGAACAATTAGTAATACCGGAAGGAATCCTTAACGCAAAAGAATGGTATGCTTATGTAGAGGTAATCAATTATTCAAATTCTTCTCAAGTTTTTGTCCTCGAATAACCAATACAAGTTCAACCATATAGTAACAATCAATTCTTCGAAATACATAATTTCTCTATCAACAATCAGGAAGCTCCTCAAGTCAATTCGGATATATCTGAACTCCTTCGAATAGATCATCTAAACAGCGAAGAAAGGAAATTCTTTCTAAAACTTTGCAAACGTTTTGATGACATATTTCTTAAAGAAGGCCAAAATTTAAGCTTCACAAACCAGATAAAACACGAAATTAAAACAAAAGATGATCTTCCTATCTACACCGAATCGTATAGATACCCGGAAATCCATAAACAAGAGGTTCAACAACAGATTTCAAAAATGATTAGTGATGGAATTATCCGTCCAAGTTTTTCACCTTGGTCCTCACCTATTTGGATAGTTGAACCAAAAAACAATAGATGATAGATATCCATTACCCAATATAAATGAAATTCTTGACAAATTGGGTAAAAGCCTCTATTTTAGTACACTTGATTTAGCATCTGGTTTTCACCAAATCGAAGTGAAACCCGAGGATATACCTAAAACGGCATTTACAGTGGAAAACGGCCACTACGAATTTATTCGAATGCCGTTTGGCCTTAAAAACGCCCCATCAACGTTTCAAAGGGCTATGGATAATGTCTTACGTGAATTGCTGACATTATTATATTTTCAACCTCACTTCAGGAACACCTCGAAAATCTCGCCGCTGTATTCCAAAAATTGAGAGAAGCCAATCTCAAAATTCAATTAGACAAGTCAGAATTTCTTCATAAGGAAATAGCCTTTCTGGGTCACATCGTTACCCCACAGGGAGTTAAACCAAACCCAGACAAGCTCAAAGCAATAAAAAATTTCCCTATGCCAAAAACACCAAAACAAATAAAGTCCTTTCTGGGATTGTTAGGCTATTATAGGAAATTCATTAAGGATTTCGCTAAGCTTACCAAACCGTTTACCGAATGTTTAAGAAAGGATAAACAAATAACAATAGATTCACAGTACATACAATGCTTCGAAACTTGTAAAAACCTTCTATGTAACGAACCCATATTACAGTATCCGGACTTCAGTAGAGAGTTCAACTTAACAACTGATGCTAGTAATGTCGCTATCGGAGCCATACTATCCCAAGGTCCTATAGGTTCGGACAAGCCAGTTTGTTATGCCAGTAGGACACTGAGCAAGTCAGAACAGAATTACAGTACTATCGAAAAGGAGCTTTTGGCTATTGTGTGGGCCACCAGATACTTCAGGCCTTACTTATTTGGAAGGAAGTTTAAGATCATCACTGATCATAAGCCCCTAACTTGGCTATTTTCATTGAAGGAGCCCAATTCGAAACTAATCCGTTGGCGCCTGAAGCTCGAAGAATTCGATTACGAGATTATTTATAAAAAGGGTAAAGAAAATACCAACGCTGACGCCCTATCTCGTGTAGAAATAAATATTAGTGAATCCCTACAAAATAACGTTGATGATACCGAAACCTTTACAGTACACTCTGCAGAAGAAAGCTCAAATGATGGAATACAAATCTCAGAACGACCTTTGAATGAATTTTTGTACCAGTTAGTGTTGGAAAAAACGGAAACCCCGTCTAGACTACCCCAAAAAACCCTTGAAATACTATTTAAAACGAAACACAGACACATAATAAAACAAAACGATTTAGATAACGAAACTAACCTAATTAAAATTCTTAAGGACCACACACAACCAAAAAAACTAACAGCCATCATTACAGATGATAATACCTTTAAATTACTTCAAACAGTTTATACGAAATATTTTAGCAATAGCAATATAAAATTAATCCGCTGTATGACAATGGTGCAAGACATTCTCGAGTTAGATAAGCAAGAACAATTAGTTCGAAGTTATCATGAAAAATCAAATCACAGGGGAATATTTGAAACATTAGCACATTTAAAAAGAAATTATTATTTCCCTAACATGAAAAAAACTATAACTACTTTTATCAATAAGTGTGAAATATGTTTAGGAAATAAATACGAAAGGAATAAGCAACCACTTAAATTCGAATTATCTGAAACACCCTCTGAACCCTTACAGTTAGTTCATATTGACATATATTCAGTCCATAAAGAAAACTTCTTAACCATAATAGACAAGTTCACTAAATTTGCTAGTGCCTACCTATTGACTAATAGAAATAGTATGAATGTAATCCAGAGTCTTAAACACTTTTTCTCGCACCATGGAATCCCGAAAAAATTAATCTATGATAATGGGCTTGAGTTCACCTCAAGCATGTTCAATGAATTTCTAAATTTATACGATATTAAATCTCATTTGACAACAGCAAAGAATTCAACTGGAAATTCGCCTGTTGAAAGACTACATTCCACATTAACCGAAATAATAAGAATTATTTATAATCAAAATAATAAAAAACCGATTAGTGAAGTAATGAATGAAGCCATTCTCACTTATAACAACTCAATTCATTCAACTACAAACTTAACACCATTTGAAGCAATAACAGGTCACTACAATACTTCCACCCCATTCCCAAAAAACCCTGCGGTACAGACAAGTCAAGACTATTTAGAAAATCATAAAAAAGAATATGAGAGTTTAGCGAAATTGGTTTATGAAAGAAGCTTGAAAGTCAAAGAAAATAGTATAAGTAGGTTAAATCGAAATCGTAAAGATCCACCAAATTTTGAAACTAACGAAGTAATCTATGAAGCTGACAATCGGCGAAATAAATTAGCACCTAGGTTTATGAAACACAAGATTATAAAAAATAACAAAATCACTGTCCTTACAGATAAAAGAAAGGTTCACAAACAAAAAATTAAAGGAAAACGTAAATTTTCAGGTTCATTGGCGACTCCCAGGAGCAACGATTAAGTATTCAGGAGTTGAAAAGGCACCATGGACTACTGTCCTTGAAATTAGGGGATGCTAGGCTGATCGAAGGTTATTCCAAATTGTTGCATATAATTAATGTTACGCAATATCAAATTAACATTGAAGTTGTTGGCAAAAATGTGAACAATCTACTTAATAAAACGAGGAGCAAAGAGGAATACAATATTAAATCAAAAATATTACAGAAAAAATATGATAAATTGTTACAGAATTTAGACCTTATTATACCTAAATATAGAGCAAGGCGTGGTCTGATAAATGGTTTGGGCACTGTTGTCAAAGCAATAACTGGAAATCTAGATCAAAATGATTATGATGAAATTAATAAACACTTAAAATTGTTAGATGATAATCAGGGTAATTTAGGAAATCAAATTAATAAGCAAATAATATTAAATGAAAGGATGATAGAAAGATTTAATAATATTTCTAAACACATTAACGAACAACAAGAAACAATAGAAAATTATTTACAAAAATATCAATCAAATATAGCCAACAATATAAAAAATTTTAATGAGAATCTAATATTCAACCAACATTTTGAACAATTACTATACGACATCGAATTACTCAATGATCATATAAAAGATATTTCAGAATCTATAATTTTAGCCAGGCTAAACATTATATCCAAAAATATTTTGCACCCTGATGAGATATTTTATATTCACGAGATATTAAGAGAACAAAATACTATTATTCTATCAGACGACAATATTTATCAAATGATAAAATTACAAGCCTTTTATAATGCTTCAAATTTAATTTTCGTTATACAAATTCCCATCCTTTCCAAACAAACCTTTTTCCTTTACCATTTGAAAGAGTTACCATTGAAAGATAATTACACCATAGTCCTAAAAGCACCTTTCCTTTTATTAAACAAATTTATGTATCAATATATGGATGAACCTTGCCAGTTCATTGAGAACATAAGATACTGCCAGAAAATGTCATTAAAAGATATATCCACAGACCCATGTATACCCAACATCATATTCAACAATAAGTCAAAATGTACATTTGTCAAGAACGAGATCGAAGAAAACGTACAGCTGCTGGAGCCCAACCTTCTGTTATTAACCAGCCAGAGATCATACTCACTGAGATGACATGTGATCCATCAATTCAAAACAAAACACTCACGGGAACCATCCTTATTAACTTCAACAATTGCACAATAAAAATTAACGACATAACATACTCAAGTCAAACTACAACATATTGGGACTCAGTTCAAGTTCTTCCAACATCATACAACGAATCTAATAGCTGTTACATCATTGAAAAGCTCAGCCTAAAAAAATTAAATAACTGGACCATGGAAAACTCAAAAGCCATTGCAATTATAAACCAAGAAGCCCAAGTTTCTGAAACTCGTCTCAACATAACCATAGTAGCCACCAGCTTAGGCGTAATCATCCTTTACTTCACCTACAAAATATACAAAAAGAAGCAACACCAACCTCAACTAGAAGGAAATCCTCAAATCATAATCCACACCCAAGAAGTAGAACCAAGGTCAACCAGGAGATCACTCAGATGGCCAACACTTCATTCTAGGGGGGGAAGAGTTACGTCCCCGACTCCACCCTAAATAAATATAATATAATAAATAAATATAGATCTTTACAAAAATTTGTTGTCTGTAAAGAGGGTTTACGGACGATAGTTTAACGTGACAACGTCATGAGAAAACATTGATGAAATGATTGCATACTTTTATGAATAAAATTGATTCATTTATATTAAACTAGCAAAAACCCGCGTGCGTTGCAACGCCTTTCAATAAAATAAGATTATGAGGACACAGTCTGCGATAGGAAAAAGCTATAGTGAAAAAAGAACAAATCTGGGAAAATTGATTTCGGGAGATGACCGCCATGGACCAAACGATATATTGAGTATACTATATTGCATATGGTGTTCTACTTATCATACTCTCTCATTTGATACCCATCTCGAAGGGGTTGTGAAGAAAATGGTAATCCGCCCTCTTGAGATGGCCGCTATGGACCAAACGATATATTGAGTATACTATATTGCTTATATTGTTCTACTTATCATACTCTTTCATTTGATACCCATCTAGAAGGAGTTGTGAAGAAAATGGTAAACCGCCCTTTTGAGATGTCCGCCATGGACCAAATTATAAATTGAGTATACTATATTGCTTATGGTGTTCTACTTTTCATAGCCTTTCATTTGATACCCATGTCTCGGGTGTTGTGAAGAAAATCGCAATCCGCCCTCTTGAGATGGCCGCCATGAATCTAAAGACATAGTCTATGGCATTCTTCTTATAATGCCCTTTCATTTGATTCCAATGTCGAGGGGGTAGTGAAGAAAATGATCATCCTCCCTCTTGAGATGACCGCCATGGACCAAACGATATATTGAGTATACTATATTGCTTATGGTGTTCTACTTATCATACCCTTTCATTTGAAATCCATATCGAGAGGTGTGAAGATAATGGTAATCCAACCTCTGGAGATGGCCGCTATGGACAAAACGATATATATTGAGTATACTATATTGCTTATGTGTTCTACTTATCATACTCTCTCATTTGATACCCATCTCGAAGGGGTTGTGAAGAAAATGGTAATCCGCCCGCTTGAGATGATCGCCATGGACCAAACTATATATTGAGTATACTTTATTGCCTATGGTGTTCTACTTATCATACTCTTTCATTCGATATCCATGTCGAAGGTGTTGTGAAGAAAATGGTAATCCGCATTCTTGAGGTGGCCGCTATGGACCAAGCCACATATTGAGTATACTATATTGCTTATATTGTTCTACTTATCATACTCTTTCATTGGATACCCATTTCGAATGGGTTGTGAAGAAAATGGTCATCTGCTCTCTTGTGATGACTGCCATGGACCAAACGATATATTGAGTATACTATATTGCTTTTGGTGTTCTACTTACCATAACCTTTCATTTGATATCCATGTCGAGGGGTTGTAAAGAAAATGGTAATCCGCCCTCTTGAGATGGCTGCTATGGACCAAGCGCCTGCTTTTCTGTTGAAATTTTTTTGCTATAAACCTCACGGAGCCCGAGACCTTTCCAACGAATGCAAAACCGCGGAAATCGGATCGTGCGTTCTCTAATTATAGCGTCTGGAAGGAAAACCCGACTTATTTTTATATTATAGATAATAACAGTAAACGTCCCACCTTGCGACTTGTGAATGGTAATAGCACAAGCAGGAACGCAAGGAAACTGTTTTCGTTTGCATTTCACAGTTTTCGTCAGTGTAATGTTCACTATTTTCTTATACACCGGCACCCAGTTAGGAGACAGAGTGTTTGGCTTGCTTTGCTTATTGTTGGCAATTTGACAATAATTTAATCTAATTAATATTGACAATTTTAATCAAATTTTTAAGATTACTACGATCAAATTTTTAAAATTACTTCGGGAGATAACGGGACATAACGGGACATAACGGGACAATGAGTCATCATTTTTCGTGCATGCAGCCGGCGTTCATCGTTTTAATAGACGTTGTCACGTCAAAAACAACAATTCATTCCTAGAAATCTAAAATCTTTAAATTAAAACTTTCAGTCGTTTAATATTTCAGTTTCTCACGATATTTTGCTCATCCTTAAATTAAAACTTTCAGTCATTTCAATTCTCACGATATTTTGCCTATTTTGCTATTCTCACAAAAATTGTAATCTAATGCTCTTGTTAACGATAAAATTTCATGTCTGGATTATTTCCGTTGTCAACTGAAAGGTAAATTTTATAAAATAAAGAAGTCAGTCTAGTACGGAGATTTAAACTGTAAACTTGAATTGAAATAAATGTTGGAATTATAAAATTTTTATTTAATTTAAATATTGGTTGATCAAAGTTTATTATTCGGGCGCCATGCCTTCGGTGGTTGTGATCAGATCACAGGTTTGATATATACGCCGGGCGACTAGTTATTTGTTGCTCTTTTAATTTAATAGAAAAAGGTTTTTCCTTTTTGTTTTCACTTCTTCACTAACTTGGTGTTTGAGTTTGCACTCTGAATAACTTTTTTTCCTCTTTTTTTAAGAACTTTTCTAAATATCAAGTTTTAATTTTACCGTCTGTGCTCACTACGAGTTTGAACGAGACTGATGGCGATTGAATTGTGCTTCCATTTAAACGTTTCGTTGTCCTACAGGTAATTTGGGTGGTCTCAGTAAGTCGAACGTTGTTCTCAGCTTCCTTCCAACAAGGAAAAGTTCTGCTGGTGATTTCATTTCTGGTACATTATAGTTTGGTGTTGTGCGGTATGTTCCTAAGAAAGTGTCAAGAATTGTCTGTATATCCCCCTCCACCTTTAATTTAAGCAGTGGTCTTTTCAAAGTATCGACAAACCTTTCTGCCTGCCCATTTGCCTGAGGGTGGAAGGGTGGAGTGCGAATGTGGTTGATGCCGTTTTTTTGCAAAACGATGCGAAGTACCCGAAGTAAATTGAGTGCCATTGTCGCTAACTATTATTTCGGGTAATCCATGTCGCACGAATAATTGCCGCAGTACTTTAATAGTCGCTTCAGAAGTTGTAGATAACATAACGAGCATCTCCGGATATTTGCCAAAAGCATCCACCACTACTAAGAAGTTATTTCCTTTATGTGGCCCTGCGTAATCGATATGGATTCTCTGCCAAGGCTGAGTAGCCTGTCTCCGTGAATGCAGTGTTGTTTTAATCGGCTGTTTCGCCGCTGATCTACAGTTGCTGCAATTTTGAACATATGTCTCAATTTGTTTATCCATAAGTGGCCAATAAACGTAACCACGTTCCAACGATTTCATCCTTTGCGAGCCTGGATGACCTTCATGAAATAATTTTAAGATTTTTCCTCTCAGCGAAGAAGGGATGGTGATTCGATCTCCGAATAACAGACAATCTTTTTCGATTGCCTCCGGTGATAATGTTGAAGATTGTTCCAATCTCGTTGTTGCTTCATAATGTCTAGAGTCCTCCATCCATTTGCGACAAAGTACATCACTCGCTGCAGGTCTTCATCTTTATTTGTTGCTTCTTTAATGTCATCGAATGTTACTGGAAGATGACGAATAACTTCTGTTAAGTTAATCTCCGTTTCGATATAGGCGATTACGATTTCTTCCTTTTCTAATTGGGATTGTTGTTGACTTATTAGACGAGACAGCGCATCTGCTTGACCAAAATCTGTTGTTTTCTTGTATTCCAATTTAAAATTGTATGCGATGAGCGTGATCATCGAGTGATCTTTGTAACCGATTCGCGGTATGTACTGGGATGCCTTTTTTACCACCGACAATAGTTAATAATGGTTTGTGGTCTGTCATTAGTAGAAAATTTCTGCCAAATAACATTTTATGAAATTTCTTGATAGCAAAAATTAGTGCCAAGCCTGCTTTCTCGATCTGAGAATATTTTTCCTCTACCGCCGTTAAACTTCCGGAAACATGCATTACTGCTTTTATTGACCCATCCGGGAATCGATGTTGAATTACTGCGCCAAAGATCTTAGTTGTCTAATTCTACCTGCAAATATGCATCTGAAAAGTCTAGCTGGAAAAAAATTTGGCCACCATTTGAAGTTGCAAAGATGTCCTCGGGTAAGGGTAATGGATGTTGATTGTCTTCTAGGGCCTCGTTTAACCCTGTCGAAAAGACGCATTTGCCCATTTGGTTTTTTAACTACCACAATGGGAGCTGCCCATTAAGTGTAACTTGTTGGTACCGCTTGTCTCGCTCCATAAGGTACTGGTCTGGCTCTACAGTAAGCTGGTGTTGCGGTCGGCTTGAGTGTCAACCTCTCTTTTGCCTTTACGCCTAATGCTAGCTCTTCTCTGAAAAGATTTGAAATTTTTTTAATATTGACTGTCGGATTTGACTTCCCTCTTTCTCTAATGAACACGCATTTATGTTTAATCTTCCTTCAAATTGATTTCGAAAGTTGTCGAGAAGTCCGAAACTGTCTAAAGTTTCAACGCCTAGCAGGTTCAATGACCCTTGTTGTGCAACGTAAAACGTCTGTTGCATTTCTTTTCCGCCTATGCCGAACGTTGCTGTCCCTCTTCGTCGGAAACTGGATGTGGATCCGTCGAACATTATGCCCTTTCCTTCGCACATCTTCAAGTTAGGATCCTATTCGTTGATAAGTTTCCCAATTGATGATGGAAACTTCTGTCCCGCAGTCTACATAAAATTTTACTGGAACACTATTTAAACTGATGGTTGTGTGTATTAATTTCGATCTTGAAACCATATTAATCTTTAATGTCGGTAGGAGTACTGAATTTATCTTCCTATTTCTGTTTACTATCATTTTCCGACATTTAAACTCAAGATGACCCATATTTGAACATTTTGCGCATGTGCTTTTTGTATGGGCAATCTGTGATCCAGTGCCATTCGTCGCATTTAAAACATGCTGATGGCGGCTTACCAGCATTGTATTTATTTTGTTGGTTATCGTCACTTCCTTGTCTTTCCTGTTGATTTATTGTAATCCACAGTGGTTCCCCGTCCATACTAAGGTGCGACAAAAATATTAACATCTAAAATTTTTGGTTTTGAGCAATAAAACTAACTTTAATATGTTAAATGAATATTTATTGATAAAAAAAAGTCTATTTTAAGGGTGTGTATATTAATAAAATAAATAAACTTATCTAAATTAAATACAAAAATATAACTAATTGTCCTAAAACAATTTTACACAAGGCAGGTAAATTTTTTTACATTATTTCCTTAAATATATTATTTAAAAATAAAATCAAGATACTAAATAAACATCTCTAAATATATATACAAAATCAAAAATGGGAAAAAATATTTATTTTTATAAATACTTAAACCTAACTTAAACTAACAACATAATTCTAAAACAGCTTTAGATAAAAGTGTCTTCTTCTTCCTAGGCAGCTTTCTGACCCCTGATATAAAGGGATCAGAGCTAAGAAGCAGGCTGTTAAGAGGTAGAAAGGGAAGGTCCCTATTAATAACAACCCTAGACATCTTCCGGGTATGCCTGAGGCGAAACGCCTTGATGTCCTTATTCCTAGCTTCTGCGGATTCTTCCGACAACTCTTCAATCCTTACTAATATTATAAATGCGAAAGTAACTCTGTCTGTCTGTCTGTTACGCTTTCACGCCTAAACCACTAAACCGATTTTGATGAAATTTGCAACAGACATAGTTTAGACCTTGGAGACGGACATAGGCTACTTTTTATGGAGAACAAAAGGGTTGAAGGGGGTGAAATGGGGCTCAATAAGTTGTAAGGGGATTTTTTTCTATTATATAAAAAGTAACTGACTGACAGACAACGCACAACCTAAACCGCTAGAGCTAAAGGGCTGAAATTTTGACTGTGCATCCCTACAATGACGTGGACATCCACTAAGAAGCGATTTTTCGAAATTCATCCCCTAAGGAGGTGAAATGGGGTTTACCCAAACCGCTGGAGCTATAGGGCTGAAATTTTGATAGTGCATCCCTATAATGGCCTGGACATCCACTAAGAAGCGATTTTTCAAAATGAATACCCTAAGGGGATAAAACGGGGTTTATCCAAACCGCTAAAGTTATAGGGCTGAAATTTTAACAGTGCATCCCTATAATGGCGTGGACATCCACTATAAGGCGATTTTTCGAAATTTATCCCCTAAGGGGGTGAAATGGGGTTTACCCAAACCGCTGGAGCTATAGGGCTCTAATTTTGACCGTGCATCATTATAATGACGTGGGCATCCACTTAGGGGCGATTGAAATTTATCCCCTAAGGGGGTTAAATGGGGTTAAGCCAAACCGCTGGAGCTAAACGGCTGAAATTTTGACAGTGCATCTCTATAATGACGTGAACATTTACTAAGAAGCGATTTTTCGCAATTCATCCCCTAAAGGGGTAAAATTTGGTTTACCAAACTACTGGAGCTACAGGGTTTAAATTTGGACAGTGCATCCCTATAATGACATGGACATCCACTAAGAGGCGATTTTCTCGAAATTCATACTCATGAAATGGGGTTAACCCAAACCTCTGAAGCTGAAGGGCTGAAATTTTGACAGTGCATCCCTATAATCACGTAGAAATGAATGACTCGAAATTCACTTTATTTAATATTCATTAGTGACTGCTTCATAATTTCTTACATCCACGTAAATAGGCGAACAAACTTAACGAACGTTCGTCAAGCCCTAAAATGTCACTTTTCTTGATGACATATGCATGCCAATCTACTTTAAAACTTGCAGATTTGTTGAGCAGAGGTGATATTCGCACCAATTTGTTTACCATATTTATTAAAAAAATGCACTATAATAAACCCTTTTTAGGGATAATAACAGCTGACTTTTTGTTGGTTTTTTTTAAGGATAACATTGCACATAATAAACAGTTTTTAAAGGCGTTGCAAGGCACGCGGGTTTTATGCTAGTAGATAATAAAGCATGTTCTATTACGTTAGACCCATGAATTAATGGACAGAAGCTGGCATATAGTACCACTGATAAATTTCGACAATTTGCCTGGCAGTAGTCATAGCAAATTCTTGAAATTTATCCGGGTTTATTTTGTAGCCAAAACCTAAGGCCTGGAGGATGGTGGCACAACGAATAATCAAATTTTCATCAATTCCTGTAATTTCAACTGAAAGTACAGGATTTTCAAAAAAATTCCTGGCCGTGTTGCCATCATTCGACGTCCCACTTCCCCCTGGCTTCGGTTTGTCTTGATAGTCGACATCTTCTCTCTAAATAAAGATTGGATGAGTTTTTTTTCTTTTTGTTTCTCGCCACGGACTTGCCAACTTTGGACATCCAGGCGATAGGAAACGTGCAGGAAGAACTCAAAAAATCTAATCCAGGCGTGAAGTGGTGACAGTCCAAAGGCAAGACTCTCTTAAGATACCGCCTTCTGCAAACATAGGTCGATATTATTCATCTGTTTTGGAGTGGCCTCGCAAATGTAACACTTTGTTGAAGAGGTTGCAGTTAATGCATTGCAAACCTTTCCATCGACCATGGTTAATTGAAGATTGTGGCGTACATTCCAATCTCTATTACCCATGGTGATTTTTGTGGCTTGCAATGCATTGATTTTCTCTGAAAAATACCGTTCCTCTTCAACCGAAACTTCAGTTGTTTCTTTTGCAAATTTGTATCTAAAAGGCCGAGTATATCGAGTTGAAGAGGGACGAGGATTTTTAAAAAAGACTACATCTCTTTGCAGAAGCTGTAAGGGAACATATGAAGTTACGAACAAATTACTGTCATCAATCGTTTCAGAGTCACTAAAAGATTGCTTGTACTCACTGTGACTTGAACTTCCATCAAACCCCCATTTGCCCATTAAAACAAGAGAGTTATCGGAGTCAGCAACGGAATGAGACTCAAGCACTTCTTTCTGTGACTCCAATAGTCTTGAAGCCGTATGATCAAGTAGAGCTTGTAACTCGACTTCAGCGCTTGATTCGGTGACAGTAATTTCATCCGCAATTGGATAACAATTTTGCTTTTCCTTTAATACAGACTTATAACTAGGCAAAAAATTTAATAGTAACTTATCGTTAACAAAACTTCTTATTAACAAATACTGGTGTTTCGTCAATTTTGCTTCCACACTAAGGGAAACGACCTCGCTGACTGAGGGTTCAGTAAACTAGCCGAAACTCCAGCTTCATCACTGATCGTAGCGACTCGTCAAGCTGGCACACCTCACTTCTCCTCCGCTGTCGTGTACGCTTACTACAATCAGCATAGTCTTTCTTCGGTCGCCCCCGATTCTTCGAAGATATCTCTGGCAGGTTCATTGGCTGAGAATCTCCCAAGCCTATAGATTCAGCTGCTTCAAGCCAATCCGTTTGTTTAGCTTGAAACAAATACTTGTCGTAGTGATGTTTCCTCCACAGGATTTGTATTCTCTTACAGATGTAAGAAACACGCTTGTGCAATGTTTCAAAAGAATAATTCTCTTTGTCTTCGATTGACACAGAACTATGTACTTCATTAAATACAAGCTCAGCTCGCTCAGTGCATGACAACTTTTGTTTGTTGAACTTGTACCAAATGTCAAATATATACTGCCTTTTAAAGACACAGAGCCGTTCGGCACCTAAAACAAAAGAAAAAAAATAAATCGTGAAATTAAACATTTTGATGAAATAAAATATTTTAAATGGAATAGGAAATTGCTACGAAACACAGTAGATCGGCCGTAAAGGCCAAATATCTCTAAAAATGGGATAAAATGGGATAGAAAATTAGTAAGACCGCAAAGTTGAAGGTCTCCTCGTAATTTCGACACCAAGCATAGCATTAACTAAGATTAACTTAACAGTTAAAAGTTTAGATGTTTCCAAAGATATATTTAAAAAATACAAAAAAATTACTATGGCGTAGCATGCTCGTAACATAAATACGGTGCATTTATGTCCGGAGCATACTCGAACCGCTTTAGCCATTCTTCGAAGTTGCTGTCTTCTTCTTTTGGGTCGAATACTGGCATGTCAATTTGTCATTGAACTGTTGGATCCTGCTGCCATCGAAGTATCAGGAACATGAACTGCTGCTTGTTGTGCCAAAAAGGTTATTAGTTTATTTTGTCGTCTTGTGGCTTCTGTCTGCATTTCCATGAATTTTTTTAAAATTTTCTCCATAGCATCCATTTTCTTCTTTTGTCCTGTTGGGTTACTTTCGGCATCTTGCTCCATAAGAATCCTCGTCGCCACTGTTGTGTCCTTATCTATTTCTCACTTAAGAAAAACACAATACTTTTTTCTTTAAACAATTGACTATATTCTCATAATTTATCGAATCAAACTAACTGTCAAAACTATATAACTCAACTAAGCTACTAGGTTTTTACGGTTGCCAACAGTCTACCTAGATGGAGAATCATTTATGAAAAACAATTTTTTAAATGAAGATTTATATTCGAAATTATTCCAAACTACAAGCATATCGTCGTTGTCAAATGAATATCTGCTATGTGCTGAAAGTATAATCAAAAATTACCCACAAAGATACGACACTCTCAAAATTTCCCTTAAGCTCCCTTGCGAGTGAATATATCAATCGACAAGGTGCAAGCGAGACAAAATTCAATTTAAAAACAAAACAAAAATCGAAGAAAGAGAGAGTAAATAAAGAAATGTTATTTCACGAAGTGCGAAAGAGACGCACTGATTTCTCTTCTCCGCAATTTTTTGTGCCGTCTGGACTTTTATTTTGCTTGTGTGAATTCATGTACCATCTTCGTGTACTTCCTGCTCTGCATGTGTTTGTGTAGTTTGCCGTTGCTCCGCCCTCTCGCCATTCCGGAGCGCGTATATGAATAGAGAAGTTGATTTTTACTTTGAGTTGATTTTTACTTTCTTTTTTCTTCGCACAGAAAGGATTACATTGTCGTATCTTTCTGAGTAATTTTTGGTATAATTTTGAGATATTGAAAAAACAAAACGTTCTCCTGTAAAATTTTATATAAAGCAAGTTTTGAAAAGTAATTAAGATTATAGTTATATTGTTGTTCCGACGACACCCTAGAAATAGACAATTGCCTCGATTCCCAGATCCGGCGGGTCGGAAGTGAGTGCGGATTTGACACTTTGCGATTCTAAAAACGGCAACCGCAAATTTCTTTTTAACATTTTCCGCCCTGTAAAAGTGTGATCCGCAACAAATTTTCTGCGGATTCGAACGACAGATGCGCCTAAGATAATCTGACATCGCTAATTTCATAATCGCGTGAGTCTTCACTCCAGATTTTTTGATTAAACAAATCCGCGGCTGCGGAATTGAGAGTCGCAAAATGTCAAATCCGCACTCACTTCCGCTCCGCCGGATCTGGGAATCGAGGCAAATAAAGAACCACAAATAATACATTCAAGTTATAACATTAGGGACCTAAACATCAAGGATAGAACCATCAATTAAAACCTCCACATCAAGTCCCAAAGAAGCACCACCCGTAGTCACCAACTGAAAATCCTGTTAATAAAAGCAAAACAATCAAAGGTTGGATACTTCTCTGGCAACACCAAAATTACTTAAAAACCCCTCCAGCATAAAATCTACATATTTCCCACCATCGCACAGTGTGACGAAAGGTACTGAAAAACGGAAATAAATCATTTTTCACGAATACTAATGAAATACCCTGAACTTCTTTCACATATACCAAGACCCTCTCAACTACAGGCCTTGTAGATGTATTTTTCGTGGTGGTGGTAATAGTCCCAAAAGTCACCGCACACCGGAGTAACATGGCGCGGAAGCCGTACGCGCAGAATTTTTGTGTTTATTTTGCAGTAAAAAGTGATAAGATATTGTATTTTAACACTTTTAACTGCACTTGGATTTATCAGTGAATAGTTTTTTAGTGATTTCATTAAAAAAAAATAAAACAAATTTGGTGATTAAGTGTGTTTAAGTGTTCAAATTGTTAAGGCGATCAACTTTTTTTTCACATTCACGGTGTTTTTTTCATGTTTATTTACGAAAAAAATGTTGAATATTTAATGTTTTGTGTAGTTATGGAATTAAAAGTGATTTTAAAGTGATTAATACATATATTATGATATTATTATTAAAAATATAGGTGCCGAAAAACACTTCTCTTATTCACTTTTCCATTCGCACTTTTCTGTACTTATATGTTTAGTAATAATTGCAAAATAAATTAATTAATGACTTTAAAATCACTTTTAATTAAATATTCAACATATTTTCCCTTAATATACACGAAATAAACACCGCGAATGTAAAATAAATTTATCACCTTAACAATTAAGACGCCAAAAATACACTAAATCACTATTTTTTTATATATTTTTTTATTAAATCACTAAAGAAATAATCACTGATAATCCTTGTATGGTTTAAAGCGATAAATTTCAATAATTTACCACTTTTTACCACAAAACTATAACGAAAACACTCGCGAACGTACTCTGCGCCATTAAATTCTCAGCAACTGTCAAATTTTGGGACCATTCTCAGCAATTGTTGTATTAGTGCCCGATACAACTGCATGGCCTGTAGTTGAGAGGGTCTTGCATATACCCAATTTACAAAAGTAAAGTGATAATTCCTGGAATATCCCTTCCAGAACCGAAAAATTCCAACTGGAAGTTGTACTTAAGGTCGCACGCAAATTATATTTCAATCAGTTAGAAACTTGTGTGCTAAGTTTTAACAAGCTCTGCAAAAAACAAAGTGAAAGTAAATTGTTTATGATAATGAATCCAACAGCTAATGGTATGTATAGTATTATTTTATTAAAATTATTTATATACGATTGATATATAACAGTTTTGCTGAACATTAAAAAAATCATATAAAAATTATCACTTTTAATTCAATCACATCAGTTCCTTCAAGCTTTTAAAAAAATGGTACAAATGTGGTCTTCTACAGATTTTAGTACAACTAATGTAGTTTATAAAAACATATAGTGGTGCCTGCGCAAACCCTCGCAAATTACTTTTTTTTTGTTATAATATTTTTCAGAATGCGTCGTTAAAATCAGCGGCAAAGATTACATGGAGGCGCGACGAGATTCATCCAAAAATGAAGCTATGGAATATTTGTTCACCAAACTTTTGACCAGAATACCTGAAGGTTTTGTTCTGGAGGATCCGTTGGACGTCCAGGACATTGTACGATTGGAATTTTTGAATTTAAATAAGAAATTCATCGGGTGTGGCAGACGTTGGGATCGTTTCGAAGAAAAAAATTCTGATTATTTGGCTAAGGTTTTCAGTTTCACTTTGAAACGATGAAGTGTTCGAAGATCAATCCAAACAGCCCGGTCCGTCGAAATGTGGTCGTCCTTCAAGTGGTGAATTTAGTTCCATCAGTGATCGACAGAAAAGGAACCGTCTGCGAACATTTAAAAAATTTGGATCGGAAGAACTGTTATCGGCGTCAAGAAAATCATTGCATGCCGAAGGTGAACTTAGGGCTGTAGATGTGTTAGATAAGTTGGAAAACTCACCAACTAAGGGCAAGACCATGAGTAGGACCCTTTCGAGCTGCCCATCAGCCGCATTCACAGAGGACACTGCTCTAACTATTATGTACCATCTTGATCTAAGTATCGAAAAGTACAAGTACTTCCGAAACAAATGTAAAGAGATCGGACATGATATATTTCCTTCTTATTATAAATTAAAACAAATGAGAGAAAGTTTGCTACCAGAAGATAGCCAATTTACTATAAGTGAGAAGTCAGCAGAATGCAATTTGCAAGCAATTATGGATAAAACAGTGGAAACTGTCGTAAAAGTAGTTGACCTTCACGATGACGACAATCAGGACTTAACATTAATTTCAAAATGGAGATGTGATGGCAGTTCTGGGCATAGTATGTATAAGCCAAGGCTCGGTAACAGTATTGGAACCGACACCAGCCTAATTATGATATCGATGGTCCCTATTGAACTGCAATATTCAGACGGAACTGTAATTTGGGAAAATGCTACACCGAGCTCTAGAGTATTGCCGTCCCATAAAATTTATATTTGAGAAGGAAAGTGTGTCGCAAATTATATTTCAATCAGTCAGGAGGTTACTGCAATAGAAGAAAAGATTCGGCTTCTTCAGAATACGACAATTGCCGGTAAAACCATTAAACATAATATGTTTATGACCATGATTTTTTTTGTTTTTATTTTATGTGTTAGTGCTGAGCTCAGGAGTCACCCTTTGTACTACTAGTCCGCCATGTCATTTGTCACGTCATGGTGCAATGTCTAGCAGTAAGCTTAGTACGGGGGAGGGGTGAAGGGAATAGGTTAAGGATTATAAAGGTACGGGGGGGTATTGAAGAAGGTGGTGATGAACCCTGCGTTTGAACTCTTGGATGTTGTAGGAGCTCGGAAATACAGACTGCGAGAGATTATTCCACAGTCGAGTTGTTCTATTTACAAACGAATTCATATCTTGTTGAGTGCGTGAAAGGGGGAGCTGCAGGTGCAGGGAATGGGACGAGTGGGCTAATCTGGTGTTGCGGGTATAAGATTGCCGTGGAGGCAAAAGAGGGTTTAACTCGGAGGAACAGTCACTATGATAGTAGCGATAAAATTTTGTCAGTGCTGCTACATTGCTACGGTGGCTTAGGGGGTCGATGTTGGAGCAAGCGGTATCGTCATTAATTAACTTAAGGGCCTTTTTTTGGACCTTTTCTAACCATGCTAAGGTTGTTATTGGAGCGCCGCCCCAAATGAGGGAGTTGTATTCGAGAAGAAGCCGAATGTAGGATTTATAAATAACACCACGGGCCGATGGCTGGAGGAGGAACCTGCACCTCTTTTTTTTATGTGGTAGTGCTAAGCTCAGGAGTCACCCTTTGTACTACTAGTCCGTCATGTCATTTGTCACGTCATGGTGCAATGTCTAGCAGTAAGCTTAGTACCGGGGAGGGGTGGGGGGAATAGGTTAAGGATTATAATGCCTAATCTCCAATGGCAAAACCAACCACGAACCAACCAACCAAAGTGCTGCATCCTATTCCTTCCCATTGTAAATTGAATTATCCGTCTCGCTCGTGTTTTGGTCGACATGGGTAACCTTCCGTATATGTTAGTTAAACCATTTGAGTTGCCACGTGAAATTCAGCGCCCAATTTAGTACAAAAAATGTCAAAAATCAAGGCATAAATGACGTTTAATTGTATTTGCAATATCCCGCCAAAAAATTTGTCAACAGAAAAGTCTAATCTAGTAATAAAAATAACAAAACAGATATTTCTGACAATTAACATCTTTTTTTTTTTTTTTTTGTTTTTTTTTTTTTATTTTATCGCCAAGCAAGGCCCTTAAAACAAATGGATTACATTAGATACAAAAAATACGTAATAATGAACGTAAAAGGAACATTGTGAGTATTTAAGTATTAAACTAAGATCTAAGTCTAAGTGTTAGTGAGAAATCAGGAGGACAGTAGGGAAGTTAGTTTTCTTTTATAGGACATTTTATTAATTGAGGGAGAGAAACAGGACGCGTAGGAATTGAAGGTAATGCAGCACCTGTTAACAGGCTCGTTTCTAGCATATTCAGTGCGATGCGGGTGCTCTTTAAGTAATTTGCAATGTCTTGTTTGTCGAGTATCGTTAAATTTGATGGCGTCCGACAAGAACTGTACCTTGAGGTTATTGTTCAGGACATCCAGGGTAAAACAAGATATGAGTAATTTCCGCCTAAGGGATAGAGGTAAGAGATCAAGGATTTTGAGCCTGTCCGTATAGTGAGGAAGGTTGTGAAAATCCGAAGGATTATAAAGGTTCCTAAGCGCGAAAAGAAGGAACTTCTTTTGGACAGATTCTATTCGATTTACACTAATTTGAAATATGGGATCCCAGATCTGGCAAGCATATTCAAGAATAGGACGGACTAATGAGCAAAACAAGGCTTTAGTAACCCATACATTGTCGAATTCTTTAGCTCTTCTCTTAATAAAGCCTAACAGCTTATTGGATCTGGCAATAATCTTATCATAGTGTAAGTTAAAGTTTAACTTGCTGTCGAGGACAATGCCTAAATCAACAATGTGATCGACATGATCCAAGACATTGTCATTGAGATAATAATATTGCAGCTGTTTTGTTCTTTTCCTGGAGAAGGTAATTACGTGGCACTTACTGGTGTTAAGAAGAAGATTGTTAGTGGTGCACCAGTCTTGTAGTGCATTAAGTTTCGACTGTAAAAAGGATACATCAGTTTGAGACCTTATAGCACTATAAATTTTTAAATCATCGGCGTAAAAGAGGTGCGGAATGCCATTTAATTTCTCAGATAGATCGGAAATGAATATGTTGAATAGAAGTGGCCCTAGGTGGCTGCCCTGTGGTACACCTGAGGTTACATTGATTTCTTTCGAAAGGAACCCTTGAAATCTTACCACCTGAGTTCTCCCGTTAAGATAGGATGTTATCCAATCCAGAAGGGGGCCGGATATCCCAAATCTTAATAGTTTCGTAAATAAAATGTGGTGGTCTACCCGATCAAATGCCTTGCTGAAATCAGTGTAGACAGCGTCAAACTGCTGGCCCTGTTCCATACCGCATAGCAGTTCGGAGGTCAGAATCATAAGATTGGATGTGGTGGAACGACCTTTTCTGAAACCATGCTGCTGATCGTTTAGGTTCGGAGCAATTAGAGGGGCAATCTTGTCATAGATAAGTTTTTCAAATAGTTTAGGTATAACAGATAGGATAGCAATGCCCCTATAGTTGTCTACCGCATGTTTATCACCTGATTTAAAGATTGGTGTGAGGTAGGATTTCTTCCATACCGAAGGAAACTTACCGGTAGTTAGGGACTTGTTAAAAATTAGGTGAAGAGGGGAAAGAATGAGTTGGGCGTGGTTCTGCAAAAAACTTGCGGGTAGACAGTCCGGACCGTGACCTTTATTGACCTCCAGATCTATTAGACCTGTCATTATATCTTCGGGCGATAGAGATATGTTGTCTATAAGGACCGTGGTCACTGGATGCTCTCTTGGGACAGTGTGCGAAGTCGAAGAAATGGGGGAGAAGATTTCACTGAACCTGTCCGCAAACATGTTGGAAATTTCTTGAGGGAGTGAGGAGTGTGTGACACCGTTTGTCATTGTTGACGGATAACCTGATGTTTTTCGTTTTAGATTAACGAAATCAAAGAATTTTTTTGGATTACTTATGATATTTTCACCGACCAGTCCTTGCGTAGGTAGTATAGGCCTCCCGTGACCTATGATTAAATTCTGCGGCTAACCTGGCGTATTCCGATTTCTGCTCAGCACTAACATTGTTGTTAGTTTTCACTACGCGGTACAATTTATTTCTCCTATTGCGAAGAGACCGAATGTTTTTGTCAAGCCATGGTTCTGTCAGTTTATCCCTTTTTTTGATTTTGGGTACGAATCTGCCAATGGTGTTGAAAATAACATCGTAGAATCTAGTAACTAACTCGTCAATATCATCACTGTCAAGCAGATCCTCCCAGTTAATAAGGGATAGTTCAGTGCTAATACCAGCATTATCAGCATTCTTAAAATCGTAGACTACAGAGTTGTTAAAGGAGGCAAGATAATTAGTTATTGTAGTTACAGTGATAGAAATGTGTGTGAACACATTTTGTCAGCGAATTCAGCCTACTAGTACGTGGTTGGTTCGTGGTTGGTTTTCTCATTGGAGATTAGGCATAAAGGTACGGGGGGTATTGAAGAAGGTGGTGATGAACCCTGCGTTTGAACTCTTGGATGTTGTAGGAGCTCGGAAATACAGACTGCGAGAGATTATTCCACAGTCGAGTTGTTCTATTTACAAACGAATTCATATCTTGTTGAGTGCGTGAAAGGGGGAGTTGCAGGTGCAGGGAATGGGACGAGTGGACTAATCTGGTGTTGCGGGTATAAGATTGCCGTGGAGGCAAAAGAGCGTTTAACTCGGAGGAACAGTCACTATGATAGTAGCGATAAAATTTTGTCAGTGCTGCTACATTGCTACGGTGGCTTAGGGGTCAATGGTGGAGCAAGCGGTATCGTCATTAACTAACTTAAGGGCCTTTTTTGGACCTTATCTAACCATGCTAAGGTTGTTATTGGAGCGCCGCCCCAAACGAGGGAGTTATATTCGAGAAGAGGCCGAATGTAGGATTTATAAATAACAGTACGGGCAGATGGCTGGAGGAGGAACCTGCACCTCTTAAGAAATCCCAAGCACTGGGATGCTTGTTTGGCGATTTGGAATATATGGTCATTCCATCGCAAGTCTTTGGCTAATGTCACACCTAAGATGTGTAGGGATGGGCGGCCTTTAGTTCCACGTCATCCACTATCAAGGATGGTGAGGTGTTGATCTTTTTCTTTGAAATAAGACAGTACTTGGTTTTGGAGGGGTTGAATTTGACACGATTCTTTTTTCCCCGCTCTATAATAAGTTCAATGTCGTTATTAGTAGAGTTGAACATTAGTTCACGATCATCAAGACAGGATCTGGCATGTGTCTGTCTTGTATCGAAGCTGTACGAGTAACGTAGAGTACCGTCGTCAGCGAAGCTGAGAAGTGGATTTGAGGGGATTGAAAGTAGGTTATTTATAAAGATAAGAAATTGGGCCGGTGATAGAATTGACCCCTGGGGGACCCCCGCAGAGATGGGGTGAGATTCAGATTTGACGCCATCCAAAACTACCTTAATTGAACGGCCCGAAAGGAAACTCTCAACCCACTTATAGAGAAGCGAGTTAACTCCAATAGCTTTGAGTTTAGCTAACAAGGCTGAGTGCCATACTCAAAAGCCTTGAAGATATCCAAAGCAACCAAACTAGATTCACCAGATCCATGCAAACTTCGATTAAGATGTTCTGTAAGGCAGACTAAAAGATCACCAGTGGATCTTTTTTGTCGGAAGCCGTATTGTTTGTCGTTTATAAGTTGGTTGGATTCTAGATATCCCATAAGCTTTTTGTTAATTATCGTCTCCATGGTTTTGGATTGGATAGAAGTGATTGCTATTGGGCGGTAGTTGGAGGGAAGGCTGGAGTTACCTTTTTTCGGTATTGGCTGCACATGAGCAAGTTTCCAAGAGTCTGGGTAAACTCCGGAAGAGTATGATAGGGCAAAAAGTTTGCGCAGAGGTTTAGCCAAAGGTGAGGCGCATTATTTTAAGACGATAGGGGATATATTATCGGGTCCAGTGGATTTGTTGACATCGAGCTCCTTGAGGCACCTGTACACCTCGCGAGTCCTGAAGAAAACCCTGTCCATTAGATGAGCGCTGAGCTCAAGAACCGGGGGTAGCATATCAGTTTGGGGTAAAGAAGAATTGGAAGCAAACAGAGATGCTAATAAATCGGCCTTGGATTTGCTGTCTGTTATCACCTTTTCATCGTGGATGAATGAAGGAGTTGTGGAGGTGGTGAAATTCTTCTTGATGGAACTTACCAAGGACCAGAAGTTTTTGCTACCAGAGGTTGCATTAAGGAGTTTACTTCTCAACTTGATGTCAAATGACATCAAATGACCGAATTGCCGAGAGGTGAATCAACTGAAATGGTATATCGTGCTGGATGAGAAGTAAGGAAAAGATCAAGGAGATATCTTCCTTGATCAGCAACATCAAGGACTCTTGTGGGATGATCCATAATTTGATGAAAGTTATTGATGTCTGCAAAGAGCTCGACGTCCTTGCCAGAAGCACTGGTGCCATTTGAGTAAGTCAGCCAATTTACATTGTCAACATTGAAATCACCCGCAACGATGATTTCACACTCAGGATTGGACGATAAAAATTCCGAGATTTGTTCGGAAATAGTGTCAAATGATGAAGTGGAGGCTTCGTTACTTATATTAGGGCTTCTGTATAGGAAGCAAAGGAATATGACGTGGTTTCGGATGATGATTTTAATCCAAAGTGAGTTAAAATCTGAAGAAGTGCTTTTGCATATTTTATAATGCGCCACGTCATCCCTAACGTAGATGGCAATGCCCCTATGGGGAGAGAGATTATGCACTAAAGTGTACCCCGATATCTGATATTGACTTAAGTCATTATCGGGTGATATTTGGGTTTCACTAAGTGCGAGGATTGGGGGTTTAAAATTTAATAAGTGGCACTCAACAAAAGAGAAGTTCGCATGAAGTCCACGAATGTTACAGAGGTCAATAACAAAGCTTGACTTGTAACGGGACTTCGGTTGCACGGGTTCAATCGCCACATTCTTCGAGATATTTCCCGGAATTACATCTGCCGCAACTATCAGAGTCAACGAAATTTGCCTGCGTTAAAGTGTTATGCCTTTTGAGACGGGGCAAATTTCGTCCACCGACAGATTTCGGGTGCGACACTTGCAGGTCCGAGAATCGAGTGAAGGTAGGAAGCAAAGGGAACTTACTTGTGCTGTTCGTCGGTCACTTGTCTGTAGAAAGGGTGATGAACAGAAAGTCATTAACCATATTACCGGTAATAAAGGTTCGACTAATTGCTACGTTTGCGGAGCTAAGCCAAGTCAAATGAACTCTGTTGTAACTGATGGCCCGAGACAAGTACCTGCAAAAGAAAATAATTACCGATACGGAATATCCACACTTCATGCCTGGATTAACTCATTCCAGTGCCTACTTCATATTAGTTACAAAGTCGAGTGGCAGGTGTACAGGAAAAACAAGGATAATAAAGCTGAGATCGATGATAGGAAGCGTTTTCTGAGAAAATGGCGTTGAATGTGGATCAACCTTTAGCAGGATTCGGTAATACCAATGACGGTAATACGGCGAGAAAGTTCTTCTTGGAATGGGAGAAAAGTGCAAGAATTACTGGAATTAATGCTGTACTAATTAAAAATTTCCAGACGATTTTGTTGGCATTAACATCAGGACAACCAATTAACATCAGAAAATTTGAAGCTCTGACTAAGGATACAGCAAATCTCTACGTTAGCCTGTATGACTGGTACCCCATGCCTGTAACTGTGCATAAGATTCTTATGCATGGGCCAGATGTTATAAAGCATTTCCTTCTACCAATTGGAAAGTTTTCTGAAGACGCACAGGAAACTCGTACAAAAGATGTTCGGCGATTTCGACTGGAACACACCCCGAAAACAGGTCGTATGGCTACGAATGAAGACTTGATTAAGCCTGTTCCTCTCTTCAGACCCATACATTAAGTTTTTAGGAGGGGCAAAGGCAAGAAGGAAATTCCGAAAGATGAAGATGTGTTAAATATCTTAGATTTAGACTCAGACTCAGCCAGCAGTGTTGTAACGGTCGGAATTATTATTTATTTGGGTGGGGAAATTTATTTTGGAAATCACCTTGTAGGTAATGGGAAATTTATTGTAAATCACTTTGGAGGAAAAGGAAAAATTTAAAACGAGGTAGGCGAGAACAAAAAAATAATTGGTTGAGTCAGGAAAAAAATTGAAAAAAATCAGTCAGGAAGTGAGTTCCGAGAGTTTTTGGGGGAGAGGAAGCAAGTTTTGTTCGATGTCCAGTGCATGAAGAAAAAAATAAATTGAGATTTTTTGTTTTCGCGATTAGGACATTTGTTCCTCCTCCGGTTATATAGTTTGTTCGTGTTATATATCTAAATATAAAAAAAAACGAAATACCCCGAGTGAAAGTTCTGTTTGCCAAATTCGTGAACCTCCCATCCAAAGTTTTGAGGGACCAGCAGATCCGTGGTGCGGAAAAAGTTGGGGATTCACCAGGATAGGAGTCAAATCTATCTCCATTATTTTTCAAAACTTCAACTGTGGGTGTTCGGACCAGCTTTGCAAAAACCATATCGTTGGCATATTTTGGGGATTGTATTTTGGTGATGGAATGAGGTTCTTCTAATTCATGACCCTGAGGCACAATATCGTGATTGGAGCGCAAGCCATCAAAAACAAGGAACTGGGGCAAGCAGAAGGCAGCAGTAACATATGCGGAAAAGTGTATTAACAAAACTAATACACCAGGTATATTTTTATTAACCTTGCTAGTGCGGAAGAAGAAAGTTCGGTGTTGGAGGTGACCAAAATAAATTAATTTCGAGCTACGTCTGGCCCTTATCACCTGGAGCGAGGTCAAGGCGAGAAGTGGGGAAAGTCTCACTCTGGGATAAGAGGCTGATATTTTGGTGACTGGTTGTTGGCCCGTGATTGTGTTCAAAAAAACCCCTAATTGATTACCGAATCACAAGGATCGGCTGGACATTTGGAGACTGAGCGAGTGCCTCAATACTTTTCGTTTGTCAAAGTTTCCCGTGCGGAGTTCGTTTAGCTGGGACATCAGATTGACAGGCACCATTTCCAACAAATTTTTCTTACTTTTTTTGCGCATTCATTATAAAATAAAGACACCTATTTATTATTATATAATAAAAACACCACGACACACACCTGACAACAACTTACTATAATTGTTCTAATTTTATTATTAAATATTGGCTTAAATTTTTTTATTTGCAACATAATTTTCTGGTTGTTTTCAAATAATTTATTCGTAATTATAATTGAACACGATATTTGTTGATACCACTTGTGAGTAAAACGAGGCGAAATTGGTACCAATACGACGCGTTTTACAAATCATTTAGCATACGGAAGTATCCCGACAGGGGAAATAGTAAATGTTTTTATTTTGAAACTGTAAATGTGTTGATCTATGATGACATTGTTCTAATCGTGTCCCATTGAATATTGATGTTACCTATTGGTGTTTCTAGTTATTTTGTTAATGTGTCTGAAATAAACGAAAGAAAAATTTTTAAGTTATTAAGAATGAACTCAAGTTGTTAGATTTTTTTGGGAATGGTTGGGACGGATGCCTTCCTTTTCAGGGTTTGACGAGTCTCAGACGATGATCGGGGAAGGATGATGGCGGAATTCAAGTTTACACAGTCACAGGTAAGTGGTGAACCAACCGCGGTAAGCCCCGGCCACACACCCCACGACCCCTCCGGCGAGCTAGATAACTCCGTGTGGCCGGCGTAGGAGTTCCGGATTTTCTTTTTATTTCTTATGTATGGTGTTGGCTCCTTGGCCATGCTCTTCCGGGCTTGTGGCTAAGGGGGTAACACCTCGCATAAGTGGCGCCCACTATTTAGATCGCGCCATTATGCTGTTACATAAATGGCGCCCAACGAAGCGTTTAAAGCCCGTTGACTGTCCTACACGGACCTTGAAGTTTAAATTTTTTTGGTTTAGTACCACTTGTGCCTTCACGGACAACATTTGATTTTTTTTTGTTTATGGTTCACCACTTTTACCAAGCGCTCGCTGTGGGCTAAGGTAGTACCGCGAGGCCTTAGCCCTTGTCTATTTTTCGAATTTTTTTTGCAGCATCCTTGTCCAAATTCTATGTGAATTTTTATTTGTCTTCGCTTTTAGGCCTGTCCGTTCTCTTCTGCGGTGACTTCTTCTTTTTGGAGTAGCTTCGAGCCATGCGGATCTGCACGGCTTGCTAACAAGCGGTGTTCGCTTGGCTATGCGTGCAGGTGAAGTAGTGGTTCATCCCTGTCCTGGTTCTAGGGTCGGCGACTCTGGTATCAGGCGTGATACCGCCTGCCACTGCGTCGGTCCGTGAACAGGATCCTCTTTTAATTTTTCCTGATGGTCTCGAAGTTGGGACAAGGGCTTAACCGTCTTTGGTAACAGGCGTGTTAACGCCTGCCACTGCGCCCCTTGTTCCTTCGGAAGGTCCATCCAGCTTTTTTAAATTCTATTTTTTGTTTAAGTCCTGAGTTTTTTTTTCGTCTGTTCCTCCCAACTGATTGATTTTCCGAAAGGTAGCTCAGTTGTGGTTGAACAGCGGATCCCCCAAATTTTTTTATTTTTGAAGAAGTTTCCTTTCCTTTCGTGGCTGTGCGATTTTGAGTTTCGTTTCCGTCCTTCTTTCGGGTGTAGACCTGAAGCTGGGTCGGAGACCTTGATGACACTTGGTGATGACTATGCTTCATAGTTTTCACCAACTGCCATCGAGGCCATCGACATGCGGAAGCCCTGAGGGGTTGGTCGTCTGCCTCAACCATTCCACAATTAGATTGAAATAAAGCATATAATTACTCATTTACACTAAAACATATATACACCTTTATTGTTTTGTTAATACCCACAGTTGTTACACCAATTGTAGCGGATTTTTTTTTGGGCTGTAAGTTGGCGCACGAACTTTTTCTTCTTCGAACTTTTTTTTGCGTGTTAGCATAAGGACGTATATCGGTTGTTGCTACTATCGTAGATAACCATGGGCGACTCTTGCGGACGCTCCTATTATGGCCTGCCTCTCGTACATAAGGAGTTACGAAGACCCCATTGTTGTTCGTATACATCTCCACTCTCGAAGGAGTTTGTTCTTAAAAAAGGATATTGTCCATCATCGAGTAGCGCTTATGCTGCCCCGACGGCAGAACATGATTCAACTGCACCAGCTCCGTGGAGGTGGGGAACAACACCCGACGAACGCTTTGTGTTGAATTACGCCGTGAATCTTGTAGCTTGTTTAAAGGCTAATTCGGAAGCCTTCGACACAATTGCCTCGAGAGCATTAAATTTTTTTGAATATTTTGAGAATAGCCACTTTGTGCTAAGCCATGTTATAGAGATTATTTTCCAGGCGGTGATAGATGAACCGAATTTCGGTGTTATGGGAGCTAAGCTGTGTAGGCTACTGGACTCGAGGAATCCAGGGAACCACAGTGTTTTTGTAAGTTTAGTAAGGCTAACACTGGCTTACCATCGTGAGAAACTTGCGTCGTACAAGACCTCAGACTGTCGCTCGGAGAGAGGGATCCTCTTATTCCTCGTCGAATTATATTGGCATTTACCGAAGCGTGGCTGGCTTAGGAAGGAAATGGCGCAGAGTATTGTAGCTACCATGAACCAACTACTTCGAGATGCAAGCCGCGCAAATATCGATTGCGTTAGTCATATCTATACGCTAACAGGACCTGTGCTAGCATTGCATTGTCCCTCCGCACTTTACGCGGTACGAAAGGGATTAAGAAAGATAAAGGTACTTCGTCAATAACTACTACTCCAACCATTGCAATTCGATTTTATTACACCCTCGGGTTAACGTTGCTTAGTTATAGTTGCAATTAGTTTATTTGAGTTACTTCGTTCAACTTGTTCGCATTGTTTAATATTAATGGGCGGTGTAGTTTTAGATAAAACTTTGATTTTAGTATTTCAGCAACGGCATTGTAATTTAAATTACTATACGTATACCAATTCTATCTACGTTTTTTTTCCTGACAGATTAAGCCTTACATCTTAAAATTGGGGTCCGGTGTTAGTTTATAAGTCTAGGGTATGCGTTGTTGGTTTTTCACTCTTCGGTCAGTCTGGAGAAGGTCTCTCGGCGAACTGGGTGTCTGTCGTTTCACCGGGATGATTCGAAGGCAATATGGCATTGCTGGAGGTTGTGCCGATGAATCGAAAGCACCCTGGGTTTGGGTGAGAATGGTTGGAGACGTATAGATATCAGTAGGGGGACAATGTGGTATTGTCTTCCGCCTGATATTTGTACCTTCAGATATTCCTCCGGGAGGTTTTTCAGGCTGATCATCCCGAAAATACGGTTGTGACCGTACGCCCAACTTTTCCTTTTTCACTCCGTATGGAGACGACTCTGTGGAGAGCCTGAACAGCCCGGCTAGCTCAGTCAGAGCAGAACATGAGACTCCTATTCTCAGGTCGTGAGTCGAGTCCCACATTGGCGCCAAACATATTAGACCTACGGCATAAAAACCGTCCGTTTTTTTCGGCTCCTCACTGCCTCGCGAGTCGGCCTCGTGGACCCGAGGGTATGTAACGGTCGGAATTATTATTTATTTGGGTGGGGAAATTTATTTTGGAAATCACCTTGTAGGTAATGGGAAATTTATTGTAAATCACTTTGGAGGAAAAGGAAAAATTTAAAACGAGGTAGGCGAGAACAAAAAAATAATTGGTTGAGTCAGGAAAAAAATTGAAAAAAATCAGTCAGGAAGTGAGTTCCGAGAGTTTTTGGGGGAGAGGAAGCAAGTTTTGTTCGATGTCCAGTGCATGAAGAAAAAAATAAATTGAGATTTTTTGTTTTCGCGATTAGGACATTTGTTCCTCCTCCGGTTATATAGTTTGTTCGTGTTATATATCTAAATATAAAAAAAAACGAAATACCCCGAGTGAAAGTTCTGTTTGCCAAATTCGTGAACCTCCCATCCAAAGTTTTGAGGGACCAGCAGATCCGTGGTGCGGAAAAAGTTGGGGATTCACCAGGATAGGAGTCAAATCTATCTCCATTATTTTTCAAAACTTCAACTGTGGGTGTTCGGACCAGCTTTGCAAAAACCATATCGTTGGCATATTTTGGGGATTGTATTTTGGTGATGGAATGAGGTTCTTCTAATTCATGACCCTGAGGCACAATATCGTGATTGGAGCGCAAGCCATCAAAAACAAGGAACTGGGGCAAGCAGAAGGCAGCAGTAACATATGCGGAAAAGTGTATTAACAAAACTAATACACCAGGTATATTTTTATTAACCTTGCTAGTGCGGAAGAAGAAAGTTCGGTGTTGGAGGTGACCAAAATAAATTAATTTCGAGCTACGTCTGGCCCTTATCACCTGGAGCGAGGTCAAGGCGAGAAGTGGGGAAAGTCTCACTCTGGGATAAGAGGCTGATATTTTGGTGACTGGTTGTTGGCCCGTGATTGTGTTCAAAAAAACCCCTAATTGATTACCGAATCACAAGGATCGGCTGGACATTTGGAGACTGAGCGAGTGCCTCAATACTTTTCGTTTGTCAAAGTTTCCCGTGCGGAGTTCGTTTAGCTGGGACATCAGATTGACAGGCACCATTTCCAACAAATTTTTCTTACTTTTTTTGCGCATTCATTATAAAATAAAGACACCTATTTATTATTATATAATAAAAACACCACGACACACACCTGACAACAACTTACTATAATTGTTCTAATTTTATTATTAAATATTGGCTTAAATTTTTTTATTTGCAACATAATTTTCTGGTTGTTTTCAAATAATTTATTCGTAATTATAATTGAACACGATATTTGTTGATACCACTTGTGAGTAAAACGAGGCGAAATTGGTACCAATACGACGCGTTTTACAAATCATTTAGCATACGGAAGTATCCCGACAGGGGAAATTGTAAATGTTTTTATTTTGAAACTGTAAATGTGTTGATCTATGATGACATTGTTCTAATCGTGTCCCATTGAATATTGATGTTACCTATTGGTGTTTCTAGTTATTTTGTTAATGTGTCTGAAATAAACGAAAGAAAAATTTTTAAGTTATTAAGAATGAACTCAAGTTGTTAGATTTTTTTGGGAATGGTTGGGACGGATGCCTTCCTTTTCAGGGTTTGACGATGATCGGGGAAGGATGATGGCGGAATTCAAGTTTACACAGTCACAGGTAAGTGGTGAACCAACCGCGGTAAGCCCCGGCCACACACCCCACGACCCCTCCGGCGAGCTAGATAACTCCGTGTGGCCGGCGTAGGAGTTCCGGATTTTCTTTTTATTTCTTATGTATGGTGTTGGCTCCTTGGCCATGCTCTTCCGGGCTTGTGGCTAAGGGGGTAACACCTCGCATAAGTGGCGCCCACTATTTAGATCGCGCCATTATGCTGTTACAGTGTTCTCACATTCCATGATCCGATTCGTGTCCTTGTTCGAAAAGCAAAGGTCGTCGTCGTGTTGTACATCCGGTTCCGAGGCATTGTTTGCCGATTCGTAGCAATGGTGTTTTTTATGGGAGCGGGTTGCTAACCCTCAGCCAAACCGACTTAAAACTCTGTTTTGTGGCGCAGAGAGTTCGCCATTCGCCCGTCTCCCGTTAGCTCCTTCCGAAGAAGTACCCCAGGGGGCACCGCGGGGAGGTGGGATTAGGACTTGCTAACAGGTCTGCTAGGTGTTTGTCTGCTGTGACTTTTCTTGGGTTTTGGCAGAGGTGGCAAATCGGGTGCCACCACTTTCCGAGGTCTTTGTTAGCCGTTTGCCCCCCATACAAACTTGGTACATATAATTAATTCTATTTCATTAAAGTTAATATAATCGACAAATTCTAATGATTGTATATGAAAGTTCGTCCATTAAGCTGTCTATAAATGAGAATATCCTTTTTTGGTCCTGAATCCTTTTTCGTCCTTTTTCGCAAAATGCATGAAAATTATTTTTAGTTTGCAAGGATTATGGTTCTAACATTCAAAATTCAATCCCATATATTTTTCCGTTTTGTCCCATAGCTTCGTCATACTGTGCATCGTCCTAAAAAATAAAATAAAATTATATTATACATATTAAAATCCAACTTACCTATTTGCGTTCTGTTCGAACGCAACCAAAACGCCGCCCACCCAACACTGGACGGATATCCAGCCCAGGCAACACTTCGCCAGCATCAGCACGAACAGAGTGGAAGCAAAGCGGCATTTTTTACTTCAACTCACTTGTCTCTTTACCTTCCGTGAAAGCAGCATGGAATTCCTGAGTAGTGATTCAATTATTCTTCTGTAATTTGTTTTATAAGTTCTTTTGAAATTCCTGGTTGTAATGAAATTTAATTAATGAATTTTATATTTGAATGAACCGTTGAAAAAATGAAAATTTTATATTAGAATAAAAAGTGTATATCAAAAAAAACTTTAATATGAGTTGTGAGTTTGTAGACAGTTAAAAAAGTTAAAATTATTTCCACATGGGTATGATCACAATGGTCCTTCGAGCCGGATTTCCTGCTACCCGGATTACCTGCTACTAATGGAATTGAAAGTTCAGGAAAAATAAAGATTTTCCGAAAATTATAAAAAGGAGAAGGTGCATGTATCATTTTATCATTTTTTTTTTTTGTATAAAAAAGGAATTTATACTAACCACGCTTTAATTTTAGAAGTATTCATGAAATACCGTAATACATACCGTACTTTGAAAATATTATGTATATATGTGTATATCTCCTTTGAAAAGAGAATTATTCTTGTTGCTGCTCTTTACTTAAACTAAATTGTTGCTGTTGCTCTTTACTTTGGAAAAATAGAAAAAAGAGAATTATTTTTTGTTGCTGCTCCTTATTTAAACTAAACTGTTGCTGCTGCTCTTTACTTTGGAAATGGAAAAAAGAGAATTATGTTTTTTCTGTTGCTCTTTATTTAAACTAAATTTAAATTAGTGACATTTACAACATTTTTTAAGGGAATTATTATGATATTTATTGTGAAAGTGAAACGACTTTTTCCCAAACTAAGTTTATTGGTTAAATCTAGGAACATTTAAAATAACTACCGTTGTAAAATTGAATATCACGTGTTGTATAACATTCCGTTACTTCCTTTATTTGATTGAGCTCCCGCGTTGATGAACATGTCCGTCCCAGCGGAGCGCGAACCAGACCCAACCCCAAGATACAACACAGAAATGGAAGTGTTAGTAGCGCAACAAGGGCAAGCACAGCTACAGCTAGCTAAAATCCAACAAAATTATAAAAAGACAGCCAAGGTAAATTTGACAAAAGGTTATTTGCAAGGCCGCTTCATTTTGCTAGACGATTCGTTTAAAACTTTCCGTAACACCCACCGAGTTATAATTCAACTTGCTACTACCGCAAATATTCCACTTAGTGAAATTGACTATTTCGAAAGTGACCAGTATAGTACGTACGAAAACTTATATTTAGAAATAAAGGGTAACATTTTAGACATTATGCCCAGTGACGCCCATGTTGAGAGTGTTTCAAATGTTTCCCTTCTTCCCGAAAGAACCCCCGAAGTCAAGTTACCTCGAATAAAACTACCCACATTTTCAGGAAAATATACGGATTGGATTCCCTTTAGAGATCTGTATATTGCTGTGATCCACACTAACCTCCATCTCACTCAAGCTGAAAAGTTTCAAAACTTGAAAAGTTCGTTGACCCAGGAAGCGGCACAAGGGATAAAGCATATAGCAATTACAGACTCAAATTACGATTTAGCCTGGCAAACCCTAACCAGTCGTTACCATCACACCAAAATGCTTGCCGATGCTCATTTGAAGGGGCTATTTAACTTTCCCGTGATTACACAACCAACCGCGTTGAATGTTAAGCGACTAATTGATAAGACTAAAGAAAGTTTGTTTGCTCTAAAGAATCTAAACATCCCAGTGGATTCCTGGGATGCTATAATAGTATTTATGATTACTCAACGATTAGGTGGTGAGACCCGAAAGAATTGGGAGCAGTCCTTAAATTCCTCCATGGAGATACCCCGACTAGAAGCACTGTACTCGTTTTTGGAAGCTACCTTTAGATCTCTTAAAGCCGTAGGCAACATTAGGCCAAATTTACACACTAAAGTTAGCATTAGACCACAATTGGATCAAAACTTTAAATATGGAAAAGGCAGTACCCGAATATTCCACACAAGCGTAGATCCTCCCTGCCCAGTTTCTTCAGAACCACATTTTTTGTATCTCTGTGAAATATTCAAAGGTTTCAATAAGGAACGAAAGGAAAACCTCATTAGAAAAAGCCGACTTTGTACTGTTTAGTTCCTGGTCACGTCGTAAAACATTGCAAACAAAGCACACACTGTCGTAAATGTAATAAGAAACACGACACCCTGGTGCATTTTAATGCCGACCCGTCCCAAGGCTCACCGCAATCACAGAGGTTAACATTGACCAGTGCTAGTGACAACAATAATTCGCAAGTTTGATATGGATCCACCAATCAAAATATCAACAGTACTCATTCCTATCTGGGAGATAATCCAGAAGTTCTTCTTGCAACGGCAATAGTTAAAGTTGTCACCCCCGAACGTGAATTTAAATTGAGAGCATTGTTAGATCCAGGTTCCCAGTCATCATTCATAAGTGAGAATGCAGTACAGCGACTGAGACTACCAAAAAGGAATGTTCATCTATCACTCAATGGTATTGGTGAAATACCACTTGGGATGTGTTTTCTTGTGTGTTTCCAATCTGAATTTGACATCTGCTGTAAAAGCAAGGGCGTTTGTTTTACGCACGCTAACGAAAGTGCTACCTAGGCGGAAAATACATTTGAGTATTTTGCATACAAGGCCAAACTTACCACTGGCTGATCCGGATTTCCATAACCCAAGTCCTATTGATCTATTACTAGGGTCTGATGTAAATGTGAATATATTACTAGAAGGTCAATACAAGTTAGCTGAAGGTCCCCTGATGCAAAACACCATATTCGGTTGGGTTATTCCGGTCCTATCATAGGCAGTAATAGAATATTTGATACACATACCAGTACCACTACTTTGTTTACAGAAACGAACGTTGATGCTCTACTACGAAGATTTTGGGAGCAAGAGGAAATACCAGCAACAAGACTTTTAAGTTCAGAAGAAGCTTCCTGTGAAGAGCACTTCTTGAAATCGGGATTCATCAGGTCGGTTCGTAGTTTCCTTGCCCTTCAGAGCAGTTCTCCAAGGCTTGAATCCCCCCAAATTTTGGCGACAGTCAAACTAGCGCTTTAGCGCGGTTTATCCAATTGGAAAGAATGTTCAAGAGAAAGCCAGCCCTTAAAAAAGATTATGACAAATTTATGGAAGAGTATGAAAGTTTAGGTCATATGACACTAGCTGGAAACTTGTAGCAAGACACCAGGAACTCTTCAAATTACTTCATCATCATGGAGTCTATCCGCATCATGGAGTCTATAAAAAATCGGATAATATAACAAAATTGAGAGTTGTCTTCGATGGATCTGCTCAATTACCTAATGGCACTTCATTCAATTCCGAGTTGTCTTCCGGCCCAGCCCTACAGAGCGAATTGTCCTCAAACCTTCTTCGTTGGCGCAAACATCGAGTAGCATTTTCTTGCGACGTAGAAAAGATGTTCCGACAAATATGGGTAAACCCAAAGGAAACCAGTTATCAATAGATTCTTTGGCGAAAAACAGCTTATAAGCCAATCTCAGTCTACAAACTGAATACAGTCACTTACGGAACAACAAGTGCCCCTTATCTTTCAATTAGATGTTTACATCAACTAGCCAAGGACGAAGAGTTTCAGTATCCATTGGCCTCGAAGGTGTTATTAGAGGACACTTACGTCGACGACATTACATCAGGCACCCATGATATTGACTCAGGAAGGGAACTACAGTTGCAGTTAAGGCAGCTTTTGCTGTCCGGAGGATTTCACATAAGGAAATGGAGATCCAACTCCAGCACGTTACTTTCGTTTCTTCCCCCCGAGGATCGAGACCCTTCAACCTTGTTAAATATTTATAGCCATCAGCCTATTAAGGCGCTAGGTATTTATTGGGACACTTTGCAAGACGAGTTCTGTTTTAAGGTAAATTTACCACAGTCAGCCCAGCCCACTAAAAGAAGTATATTGTCAGACACAGCCCGATTGTTCGATCCACTTGGATGGTTAGCTCCCCTTATAATAATAGCGAAGATTATGTTGCTGAAGTTTTGGTTAGCTGGTTTATCCTGGGATGACAAGATTCCAGAACATTTGAATTTAGAATGGCGTGACTTTCGAGACTCCTTACACAAAATTGAACATATCCGAATACCTCGGTGGATACAATTCTCCCACCAGGTTAAACATTTCCATTTGCACGGATTCGCGGATGCGTCACAAAGTGCTTACGCTGCGGTAGTCTACTCTAGAATTATTGATGATTCAGATAGAATAATAACTCGTCTACTTACTGCTAAAACCAAGGTTTCACCTCTGAAGCAAGTGACTCTCGCCAGACTAGAACTTTCCGCTGCCACCCTTTTAGCAAAATTAATGGCAAAGGTTAAAAATGATCTAAATGTTGCTGACATATCGTGTTCATATTGGACGGATTCAATGATCGTGCTAGCCTGGATAAGGGGAAGACCGAGTCGATGGAAGGTGTATGTGGGGAATAGAGTATCCGAAATCCAACAATTGACCAATATAGAAGATTGGAACTACATTGCTTCGAAAGAAAATCCAGCTGACTGTGCGTCGCGAGGAGTCTGTTCTGCCGAACTTAAGTGCCATCCGCTCTGGTGGACAGGACCACCTTGGCTGAAGATTCCCAGCATTGATTGGCCAAAACACAATATTGCAGTTTTAGACACAGAGGTAGAACAAAAAGCGACCATTGCTTTAACTTGCAACACAAGTGAGTACCCAGAGCTATTCCAAAGATATTCCTCACTTTCCAGATTAATAAGAGTTACAGCACTATGCCTAAGGTTTGCGCACAACTGCAAAACAACTTCAAACTCCGTTTATGGCTTTGTGAGAACCTCTGAACTTCGCCAGGCATTGAACTTAATTATCAAGGCTACACAGTATCATAAGTTTCACACCGAAATTTTCTTGTTGAAGAGCAATAAGTCCTTACCTTCGAAAAGCCGTCTAATATCTTTAGCCCCATTTTTGGACAAGGAAGGAATCCTTAGAGTTGGTGGAAGATTGAGAAATGCAAACTTATCGGAATCAATGTGTTCAGAATTAGCAATTTAATTTCTGACTCAATAAAAAGGTGCCGGAAGGTTGTGATTCAATAAAAAGATAACCTTTTCCACTAATCAAAATTACTATTTATTCGCAATTAATTCTTAGATTTTCTCAAATATAACTTCAATAAAAATTCAACAAATTGCCAAAAACTAGCTGGGATGTGGGTTCGACCCTTTCGGTCCACACGATCAACTTCCCAGTATGATGGATGTTGAATATATGATTGGATATTTTAATAATAAATGAACAATAGGCAACATAGAATACATCTATAATACCGAGAATTTGTCACAATTGTTTATCAATATTTTCGCTAAAATTTCAAACTAAATGTGCGCACTTACAAGATTAGGATGACGAAAATGTATATAAAATTGATGTATTAATGTTTTTCGGCACCTCAATGAAGTCGATATAGTTTTTAGTTCGCGCGGTATCGTGCAGGTACAAAAATCACTTAAGTCATTTAAACCAAAAACCGCTGGACCGAATTTTATAAAAATCTTTTCAGATTATATTGTCGCTAATACCCTTCGAACGGCACCTCACGTAAGTCAATATCTTTCGTGGTTCGGGCGATATCGTGCAGGTACAAAAATCGCTTACGCCGCTTAAACAAAAAAACGGCTGGACCGAATTTTATGAAAATCTTTTCAGATCATATTTTGGTTAATACTCTTCGAACGGCATGTCAACTAAGTCGATATCTTTTATAGTTCGCGTGATATCGTGCAGGTACAAAAATCACTTAAGTCATTTAAACCAAAAAACCGCTGGACCGAATATCATAAAAATCTTTTCAGATTATATTGTCGCTAATACGCTTCGAGCGGCACCTCAAGTAAGTCAATATCTTTCGTGGTTCGGGCGATATCATGCACGTACACAAATCACTTACGTCGCTTAAACAAAAAAACGGCTGGACCGAATTTCATGAAAATCTTTTCAGATCATATTTCGGTTAATACCCTTCGAACGACACCTCAACGAAGTCGATATCAGTTTTGGTTCGCGCGATATCGTGCAGGAAAAAATGACCACATCCGTACGCACATACACACACACACATACTTCCTCCCAATTTTTTGCTTAAAATGCTCCTGGGACCTTGAAAGATGAAAATACGTTGAAATTTTCGATTTCGATTTTCGGACCGATTACAATAACTTCCTATACTGGGAAGTTAATAATTCAATTCCATCTTTAATTTGTTATTTATTACTTGAAATTTCGCATTTGTTTTGTAAATAAAAATTACCAGAATATTGCTTGCTCTGGTAACTTAAATGAATAACGCCACCTATCTGTCAGCGTGGTGATTGATGTTTCGACTGATGTGTTCTGCAATTAGAACAGTCAGGAATAACCTTTGTGTTGCTGCACTCTGGTTTCGTTTCTTGGGAATCGCTTGGGATTTGCTTGCTGCTTGCTGCCTGGTTGCTGCTTGCTGCCTGGTTTCTGCTTACTGGACTGCTTTGCCTTGTTTCTTCGCAAATTCGTCCCTCTGTGGTTGGTTAGAGTAACTGCTGAAATCAATTTTGGTGATTAAGTTACTGCTGTATTAAAGACTTCAAAACTGTCTTTAATTCGGGCTTTACTGGGAAAATACCTCAATTCTGTCTTTTCAGAATGCTAAGTTCGATACTTAGGCTTTGAAATTGCTTTATTGCTAAAACCTCAATACAGATTTTATCTTCTAGTTCAAGACTCTAGAAAGATTAAAAGCAATCTGATTTAACGCCGTCTGTGCGTCGGTATTTATTTCTCTTTGAATAATGGTTGAGGCTATTCTGTAGTAGGGGGCTTCGTTCTCGAAGTACATAATTTCGGGTTTATGTACTAGATCTGCGTACGATGTCCGATCAGTTGTTCTTGTTTATCTTGCTGATGTTAAATGGAGGCGCCTTTCTGGTAAGTATTTTTATAGTTGTTTTTTTTTTAATTTATGTATTAATTTTAGTTATATTTTCAGGTTTTAGTGGGGAAATAAATTAGGAGGAGCCCGCGATCACTCCATTGGGGTTGTCAGGTGAGTAATTTTGTGGAACCTGTTTGTGATTTTATTAATCTTGTTTGTTTACAGAATTTTGCGATTTGCCGACAGCTTTTTGACGGATTTTCTGGTGGATTTTTCATCGCCTTGGATTTTAATTTTTCATCCTCGTTGGTTTGAAAAAGGTAAGAACTTGCTTAATTTAACATTTATATTTAATAACCCTTTTTATATTTTCAGGTATGAATTGTTGTTTTTTGTGTAGTGCTGTCCTTGAACTTTGTTTTTGTTTGTATATTTTTTTTGTAGATTTATGTAGTTTGTTTGTTTATTCAATAAAAATAGAAGAAATAGTAAATTTGGCGTTTTTATTTATTTATCCTTTTTTATTTTATTTCGTTTTCAGGGTTTTTTTTGCAGGTTTTTGATTTTTAAAAATAAAGTGAAGAAAATAGTGATTTTTGTGGTTTTATTTAATATTCCTTGTTCCTTGGTTTTTATTTTCAGTGTCGCCGGAACACAATGAAACACCCGATCTTGCTGTCAAATTTAAACCCATTATCTAACTTAATTATTGCAGATATTCACACGAGGACTTTACACGGTGGAGCTCAAATGATGTTAGGATACTTGAAGAGAAGTTATTGGATTTTAAGAGCACGGGATCTTATACGGAATTATGTACATCGTTGTTTAGTATGCCTCCGGCACAATAGTTCTGCTGTCAATCAGTTCAAAGGATACATTTGTATTTTTTTATGTCTTGTTACTAAAGCCATACACTTGGAGGTAGTGTCAGATATGACCAGTGCAGGATTCATAGCTGCTTTTAGACGATTTATTTCACGTCGAGGACACTGTACTGACATCTATAGCGATTGTGTAATTGCTAACCAGGAATTGAAGATATTGCACCAGAGAAGTCTGACTTCTGCACCCGAGGAACTTTTGTCAATTCTAGCTAATGAAGGAACAACGTGGCACTTTATACCCCCAGCTTCGCCTCATTTCGGAGGGCTATGGGAGGCTGGGGTTAAGTCAACGAAACACCATCTGAAACGGATTTTGAATGATAAGGTACTAAGTTATGAGGAATTGAATACCCTATTAGCCCAGATTGAAGCGTGCCTTAACTCCCGACCGCTGTGTCCTACCAGCGATGATCCGAATGACCTGCAACCCTTAACGCCATCACACTTCCTCATAGGAGAACCTGCAACAACACTACCCGAAGAAGACATGATCGATGCATTCAGCGAATGAAGGATCAATTTTGGAGACGTTGGACAATTGAGTATATAACCAGATTACAAGAAAGGCCAAAATGGAAGAAGATATTAAGAAACCTAAATAATAAAGGATGAGCGATATCCCTCAACTAAGTGGCCACTGGCACGAGTGGTAGACACCCATCCGGGAAACGATGGACTCGTCAGAGTTGTATACTTAAAATGTAAGGATAGAGTACTAAAACGTCCTGTGACAAAGATTGTATACTTACCATTGTGAAATCAACGGATAAGCGAGTACGAGCGCTATAACTCTAGCGACATCTGGTTCAGCGGAAATGCTGAAACCAAAATTTTCCTGACTATTTTACTTATTTTTCTTTCAGTAGTCCTTGGCGGGCAGTATGTTCGAACGCAACCAAAACGCCGACCACCCAACACTGGACGGATATCCAGCCCAGGCAACACTTCGCCAGCATCAGCACGAACAGAGTGGAAGCAAAGCGGCATTTTTTACTTCAACTCACTTGTCTCTTTACCGTCCGTGAAAGCAGCATGGAATTCCTGAGTAGTGATTCAATTATTCTTTTGTAATTTGTTTTATAAGTTCTTTTGAAATTCCTTTTTGTAATGAAATTTAATTAATGAATTTTATATTTGAATGAACCGTTGAAAAAATGAAAATTTTATGTTAGAATAAAAAGTGTATATCAAAAAAAAAATTTAATATGAGTTGTGAGTTTGTTTGTTGACAGTTAAAAAAGTTAAAATTATTTCCACATGGGAATGATCACGTCCATATGTTGACAAATGTCAAAACAAGATAAATATCCAGCTGCTATTTACCAGAATAAGACAGCGATATATATAACTAGAAGGGGCACACTAACAACAAATGATCTCTCCTTCGCAACCATCTGACTTCCATCCAATCAGTCTTCTATGTTTCCTTTCTAAAGTTTTTGAAAAAATTATTGCTAAGCAGCTCATGTACTACCTAAATCAAAATAGTCTTCTCTCTATTTGGCAATATGGTTTCAGGACTGGGCACAGTTGCGAAACGGCACTCTTAAAAGTTTCAACTGATATTCTTGAGTCACTTGATAACAATAAAATTGCAATCTTAGTTCTACTCGATTTCTTAAAAGCATTTGACTCAGTTGACCATAAGATGTTACTAGGAAAACTAGGCAGACATTTTGGACTCGGCCCTACTGCAGTCAAACTTTTTGAAAGCTATCTCTAGGAGCGCTCTCAAATTGTTAAGGTACAAGAATCTTTCTCCGAACCTGGGCTTCTTCATTATGGAGTACCTCAAGGCTCTATCCTGGGCCCCTTTCTTTTCAGCCTTTATATAAACGACCTTCCAAATGTAGTCAAACATTGTTCTATTCATCTATATGCCGGTGATGTGCAGATCTATTTAAGCAAACCTCTTGAACTTATCGAGGATTGTACTGTTCAGCTAAACCGTGATTTGAAACGCGTGACTGAATGACCAGTTCAGTATAAATTACTGTCGAGTCCTACCAAGTCGTCCTGCCTTGTCGTCAGCAAAACTCCTATTGACATTGAAAATCTGTTCCCAATTAAAATTAATGGTAATGTTTTACCCCATGTTGACTCTGTAAGAAATCTGGGAGTCGATCTCGACTGTAAATTCAGTTGCTGTAACCAAACCAGAAGTGTCCTTCGTAAGGTGGAGGCCTGCCTTCGCGAACTTTGGGTATCCTCTAATCTATTGCCTCTTGCTTTACGTATACGCCTGGCGAAGGCCCTGGTAATGCCATATTTCACGTACGGGAGCCTTAATTGTTTCAAAACTTGATGCTGTCTGTTCAAGAAAAATACAAGTCGCGTTCAATGATACCCTTCGTTTTGTCTTTAAACTGCGTCGTTTTGATCATATCACGCCCTATGCTCCCACTCTGCTAGGTAATACGTTTCAAAACTACCTAAAATATCACCGATTAAAATTCACTTTTAAACTTATACACAGCAGATGCCCTGGATATTTATTTCAAAAACTTAACTTCTTGCAACTAAGCAGACAATCTAGCACACTATTGGTGCCTCGTATACGAACAGTATAAGGTGAACGCTCTTACTTGTTTCAAATTGCTCGGATGTAGAATAAACTTCCCGTCTATGTGCGGAGCGCGAGTCATATTCCCATCCATTCAATTCGCGTAAGCAAAACGATTTCCGTTACAGTTTCTTTTAAAACCTCATATTTCAATAATTTCCGTCTGCATAAACATTTATCTAAAATTTTGAAATTTAAAATGAAAAATCAAAGTCAGCAAATAAAATTTCCCAACATTCATATTTCGCACGAGAACCGAAATTACCTGAACTCAGCAAGTTCAAGTAACTTCGGTCTCGAACAAAAGTTCAAGGCCTAGAAAAGAAATGCAATCCTAGCAACTTTATTCGATTTCTGTAACTGTTGAAAATTGTAAAGGTAAGAATTAAAAGTCAGTCTATTGTGAGTCGTCGGTAATATCAAAACGTTTTTGTAAAAATAAAACTTAAACCATTAATTTGATTTTTTTTAATAAAGTTTTAGTTTAACTTTTAATTTGAGTTTTCATTTGTGTTTTAATTTATTTATCGTTCCAAAAATCCGCAACCAAGTTTGGCGCAGTCGGTAGGATACCGACAGTATTCTGAATCGCGATTTACGGCTATTAAAGAATCCTGTTCCTTTTTAAAGGATTTATCGGTGTGATACAGTTACGAACATAAAGTTCTATTTTATATAGTGTTGCGGAAAATTAAGAACATTCAGTTCTGTCTATTTTTTTTTTGGAACAAATATTTTCGTGATAAATCAAATCAAGAACATCAAGTTCGAGTGGCACAGTTTCTACAGTTTTGTAAATAACAGTGAAAATATTCAACATACCGTGACGTTACAATGGACTCCATAGGGCTGAATGAGCTAATTAATTAAGCTAGGGCTGTTCCAGTATTTAAAGGCGATGGCAGTTATGAATTGAGCCATTTTATTCAGGAAGTGGAAACATTGGTCAGAATGGCACCCGACGATGCGGCAAAGGCCTACATCTTTAGGATCCTCATCACGAAATTACAGGGAAAAGCTGCTACATCTATCAGGAGGCTAATGCATCAAACAGTGACGTGGGATGATGTTAAGTCGCAATTAATAAAATCTTTGGAATCCAGGAAACATACTTAAAACTCAAGGAGAAAGCTGATGGCATCAAATTCTTTACTGTAAGTCAATATCCCACCAAAAAAACATTAAAAATGTGAATTAGAAGTTCGTGGGCGCGGAAATTATTTATTGGGACAGTTTAAAACACACTTATAACAAAAAGAAGTGATATGGATTAGTCAAGATGAATCGTTAATAGCATGAAATAATTAAACACGTGCATTTACGAACGAATTCAAAGGAATTATATAACTGCCAATTTTTATTTAAAACTCAATAAAGTATTATCAACCGCGAAAAAGTTGGCTGGCGCGTTCGTTGTATACCTAGCATGAATCCTTGCTGAATTCAGCGTGGCTCAGTCTATAGTATTTCTAATAAAATTTGTTACATTTCGAAGGGCAGCTAAGATTTTTGCTCTAAAATTGTTGTAAAATTCCTTTGAATTCGTTCGTAAATGCACGTGTTTAATTATTTCATGCTATTAACGATTCATCTTGACTAATCCATATAACTTCTTTTTGTTATAAGTGTGTTTTAAACTGTCCCAATAAATAATTTCCGCGCCCACGAACTTCTAATTCACATTTTTAATGTTTTTTTGGTGGGATATCACTCTTTTTTGTTTTAATACATTCTAAAATAAAAAATAAATAATCTTCTGTATAAAGAAACATTATGTATTTAATTGTTCATTATATTTTTTTATTTATTTTATAAGTAGGTAATAACAAAATAAAAAAATGCAGGAATTCAAATTAATATTATTGCCTTTGTAAAAAAAAACAAAAATAAGCTCCTTTCGAGTTTCTCGGCCAAGATTTTTTCTGTACTATGGAATTATTAATCCATAACCAGCTCGATTTTTCTTTCAACATGCTGATCTAATAACCTTGTTCGAGTGTTCCTTTGAATTCGTTCGTAAATGCACGTGTTTAATTATTTCATGCTAGTGTGTTCTAGTTATGATACCCTTTCATTTGATCCCATGTCGATGGGCTATGTAAAGAAAATGGGTATCCGCTTTCTTGACATAACCGCCGTGGATCTAAATATATTTTGAGTATATTAAATCGCTTATTGTGTTCTACTTATCATTCCCTTTCATTTGATACCCATGTCGAGGGGGTTGTGAAGAAAATGGTAATCCGCCCTCTTGAGATAACCGCCGTGGATCTAAATATATCTTGAGTATACTAAATCGCTTATTGTGTTCTACTTATCATTCCCTTTCATTTGATACCCATGTCGAGGGGGTTGTGAAGAAAATGGTAATCCGTCCTCTTGAGATGACCGCCATGGATCTAACCAGATATTGAGTTTACTATATAGCTTATTATGTTCTACTTATGATTCCCTTTCATTTGATACCCATGTCGTGGGGGTTGCGAAGAAAATGGTAATACGTCCTCTTGAGGTGGCCTCGGTGGATCTAACTATTTATTGAGTATACTATATTGCTTATTGTATTCTACTTATCATACCCTTTCATTTGATACCCATGTCGAGGGGATTGTGAAGAAAATGGTAATACGCCGTCTTGAGATGACAGCCATGGATCTAACCAGATATTGAGTATATTATATCGCTTATGGTATTCTACTTATGATACCCTTTCAATTGATACCTATGTCGAGGTGGTGGTAAAGAAATGGTAGTCCGCCCTCTTGAGACGGCCGCCATGGATATAAAGACATAGCTTATTGTGTTCTACTTACCATGCCCTTTCATTTGATACCCATGTCGAGGGAGTTGTGAAGAAAATGGCAATCCGCCCTCTTGAGATAACCGCCGTGGATCTAAATATATTTTAAGTATACTAAATCGCTTATTGTGTTCTACTTATCATTCCCTTTCATTTGATACCCATGTCGGGGGGGTTGCGAAGAAAATGGTAATACGTCCTCTTGAGGTGGCCTCGGTGGATCTAACTATTTATTGAGTATACTATATTGCTTATTGTATTCTACTTATCATACCCTTTAATTTGATAACCATGTCGAGGGGGTTGTAAAGAAAATGATAATCCGCCCTCTTGAGATGACAGCAATGGATCTAACCAGATATTGAGTATATTATATCGCTTATGGTATTCTACTTATGATACCCTTTCAATTGATACCTAGTTCGAGGTGGTGGTGAAGAAATGGTAGTCCGCCCTCTTGAGACGGCCGCCATGGATATAAAAACAAAGCTTATTGTATTCTACTTATCATACCCTTTCATTTGATACCCATGTCAAGGGGGTTGTGAAGAAAATGGTAATGCGTCCTCTTGAGGTGGCCTCGGTGGATCTAACTATTTATTGAGTATACTATATTGCTTATTATCTTCTACTTATCATACCCTTTCATTTGATACCCATGTCGAGGGGGTTCTGAAGAAAATGGTAATCCGGCCTCTTGAGATGACAGCCATGGATCTAACCATATATTGAGTATATTATATCGCTTATGGTATTCTACTTATGATACCCTTTCAATTGATACCTATGTCGAGGTGGTGGTGAAGAAATGGTAGTCCGCCCTCTTGAGACAGCCCCCATGGATATAAAGACATAGCTTATTGTATTCTACTTATCATACCCTTTCTTTGATACCCATGTCGTGAGGGTTGTGAAGAAAATGGTAATGCGTCCTCTTGAGGTGGCCCGGGTGGATCTAACTATTTATTGAGTATACTATGTTGCTTATAGTATTCTACTTATCATACCCTTTCATTTGATACCCATGTCGAGGGTGTTGTGAAGAAAATGGTAATGCGTCCTCTTGAGGTGGCCTCGGTGGATCTAACTATTTATTGAGCATACTATATTGCTTATTATCTTCTACTTATCATACCCTTTCATTTGATACCCATGTCGAGGGGGTTGTGAGGAAAATGGTAATCCGCCCACTTGAGACGGCCGCCATGGATATAAAGACATTGCCTATTGTATTCTACTTATCATACCCTTTCATTTGATACCCATGTCGAGGGGGTTGTGAAGAAAATGGCCATCCGCCCTCTTGAGACGTGTACCATGCGTACACTTTTTGCTAATCATCGAAATAATAGGGAATGCTATTTGACATCAACAGTGCTGGATTTGACTAACTTGTATGGAATATGTCATATTTTTAGAAATAAATTACGATTACGAACTCGGCATTCGGTATTTCAAAATTTTACTGTACATTTGTACTGTGAACTACATGTTTTTTATAGTACCTAACGCAATCTGATACCATAGTTGCGACTAACCACTTTAAATGAATACATTTTGTTGATCATCTAATGCCATGTGGCATCAACAGTTCGAGTAAACACTTTTCGACTAACTAGTAGCACCATCTCCTTTATTGAGCAATTGAAATAACTTAGAGCGCCATCTGACAGAATAATTTGGAGTACCCATTTTTTTAGACTGAAGGAGAAGAAAAAAGTTCGATTCGAAATGTAAAAAATGTAAAAATAAAGAAAACGAAGAATGATAGGAAAAAAAACTCATGGAATAATAAATTATTTATATTTTGGGTATCGGTTACAAATGAAAAATTACTTATATTGCTTATAAAAAGGTGATAAAACGCATAATTTTATAAAAAAACACCTTGTTTTCTATGTTTAGGCGTAAATAAGGCATTAGCTGTTTGCCCTTACTAACTCGGCAAACTACCGCTTGCCTTGATTATAATGAGTTACTTGTAGTTTTATACCCCGGCTTCACCGCCAAATTTTCGCAAGTTCGAGCAAATTAGTCTACTGTACTTTAAAATTTCCTGATTTCCCATACATTTTTCACATTTTAAAGTCAGGAAAAAATGCCTGCTTTGGGCCTACAGAACATGAAATTGAGTTTCAAAGTAAAAGCTCGCTCAAAAGAGAGTAAAAAATTGGAATATTTCCATGGCAACTGATGTATTATTACATGACAGTTAAAGTAAGAGCTTTGAAAAAATAAACATGGATCAAAAAAGGAAGTATAGATGTCTGTCAATGAATAAATATATACTCAATTACATTTATTATAAAATAGGTATTATTAAATAAAAAATTAAAATCCCACAAAGCATTGAAAATTCCATTTTCCATCTCTATAAAGGAGCTTTCAAATGTTATACGTCACACACGAAGCTTTCTCTACTGAACAATGCCGGTGAAGCCACTTTTGCATATTGAAGTGAACTTGATTAAAATTAGGGCGGTGAAGCCGGGGTATTAGATAAATTCAATTTGAAATACAACTTAGACAGTGATAAACCCGTAGAATTTAAACCAGATAACAACGAGAATAGTATATTAGAAAATTTTTTAAATAAGCTCCCACGGTCTGAAAGTATGTACCTTCGGATAAAAAATGTGCAAACTATTGAGGAAGCATATCACGAGTTAATGCAAACCGGTCTAGAATAAAATCCTGAAGTAAGAGAAAATAATCTGCCAAAGAATAAACCTCATTCCTCAAGAAATCAATTGAACAGAATCTCAAGCCATAATCCTCAGAATTCAAGAAATTTTAACAATTTTAGGAATTATAGTGGCTTCAGACATAACAGAAACTTTAGACCCAATCCCAATGATAGTTTTAGAAATTTCAATAATAACGGTGGCTATAATAATAATATGTAATGATTTTAGAAATAAAACAGATATAGGAGTAGTAATGCTTTCAAAACTAATGACTTTAGAAACGATAGCGGTAGATTTAGGAACTCCGGGAACTATCATCAAAATAATTCCTCAAATGGACCATCATACAATAGCAATCCTAGTACACCAGAACCTATGGTCGTAGATCATGCCGAAATTCTGGAAAATTTTCCTGTACAGCCTCGAACTGTCCATTACCGATAGTAGAACTTACAGTCCTCGGAAAAAAACTTAACTGCCTTATCGATACTGGTGCCGCAACCTCAATTTTAAATGAAGAAACATTCCCCAACTTCAAAAGATCTATGTAAGTTAAACAAACCCCACTGGTGTGCACACGGGTATGGCAGGTATGGCAGCTGCCATACCAAACAAATAATCGGCGCCCCAACGCCTCCAAAAAATAAAAATTATTAAAAAAAATTCTTCTTTATTTTAATTTTTTCAACAATTTGTTTTTTAATTTGATATTTTCAAGCAGAATTTTCTGAAAAATGCACTGCGGCTGTATAGAGTGCGCAGTGCATTTTTAATACTAATAAAATGAGGCCAAGTTGATTTTCATATACATATAAACGAACAAGGCTGGTCGTCCACTGGAACCGCATTCGAGCGGCTACGCGCTTCGGCTTCATGGGCGGCTATAGGCGGCTACAAGCGGCTCTGAGATGCGCGGCTACACGCTACAGGGGTCGTCCACTGCAAGTTTTTCATGCTGCTCAGTTTGAAGTGAATTTGACATAATAATTTTGTGATTTGAAAATGTAATATAGTGCAGTGCAATTAGTCGAAAAAAGGGTATGAAATTGCATTTCATGATGTACGAAATTTTTTTTTGTAATTTGTTTGGGTACATCTGACAATGTTCAAACCAAGTTTGTGGGGTCGCAATGTGTGGGGTTATATATATATATATATATACATATATATATATATATATATATATATATATATATACAGGGTGTCCCACATAAACTTACAAAGCGGCCGGCTGTGGATAGGTCTTGCTTTGCTAAACTTATCATAACATATTACCCTGTATTTTTGTAACCGTATAACCTATTTTCATGGTTATGGTCAATGGTCCTATATTACCAACTTTTGGAGTTATGAATCGCCAAAGTCAAAATTTTGTTATTTTTTCACTAAAATTTCAACTAAAACAACCTTTTTCTCCAAAAAATACGTGATAAACCAATATTTTTTTTAAAAAAATTGGAAAGTTTGGACAATTTCCTATGAATAATGTATAATAACTTTTACGCTAGGGTCTTTACTTTTGAAGTTGTAAGCAATTTTAATGTTAAAATTTGCCTAATTTTGTGCTCATTTGGTTCTTTTCGATAAAGCTCAGATCTAAAAGTACTAAAGAAGGACGAAATACAGCCAATTTCAACATTAAAAATGCTTATAACTTCAAAACTGGAGGCCGTAGCGTATAAGTTGTATTACATTATTCATAGGAAATTGTCCAAGCTTTCCATTTTGTTTAAAAAAAATATTGGCTTATCACATATTTTTTGGAGAAAAAGGTGGTTTTAGTTGAAATTTTAGTGAAAATATATATATATATATATATATATATATATATATATATATATATATATATATATATATATATATATATATATATATATATATATATATATGGGCAATTCTCCAGAACCTTTGACCTGAGCTAATTGGAAAAATGAAATTTCAAATTGATAGCACAACCGTGCCATGATATTTTTTGTGTTTCTTATTTCATAAATAAATGTTTTCTGATGTAGAACATTAAATAATTCAATGCGCATATTTTTTTTATGACATGGTTATATTGACATGGTTACAATTTTGACATCAAATTTGACATGGTTACAATTTTGACATTCGCTAAAATTACTTTTTTTTTAAGATTCATGAAACAACTTAAGCGAAGAAAACGTTACATATGATTTAACTAGTTACAATAGGTCATAAGAAATTTTACGGGGATGAATTTAATGTAATATGAGCAAATTAATTGCGGTTACAACTTTGACATTTAAATGTAATCTACGTTCACGTTAGCCAGTTTTGCCCAAAAATCAACCAATTTCAACTTATTGTTGTCACAAAATGTATGCACATGTTCGTTAGTGTCTGAACAATAAGTGCGTTTAAAAAATTTTATGATAAAATGAGACAATTCGGAGTACTTCGACTTACCATGCGGGTTACAACTTTGACGTCAAAACCTAGGGACAAACTTCAGAGTTGTTTTTTGGAAAATATAGCGATTTGACACTGCATCGAACACAACTGCATTTTTCCTTAAGAGTTAAACTACAATTTTTCACTTTTCACTATTTGTGTCAACGCTTCCTATCACAAATATAAATAGTTTTTCATTCAGATTAGCGCTAAAGACAGGCCGAAAATTGACAGGTAACGGAACATTTTTTCAAATTTCATTGCAAAATATCGTTTTAAATGACTTCGTACTTATACCTCATTGCTCATTAATAATTTCTTAACATTATCGATAGCTTCTTTTATTTTTAATCTTCCTACAAAAAATGTAATTCATAAAAATTTTGAAGCGACAAGCAGGTTAAAAGTTCCGGAGAATCGCCCATATATATATATATATATATATTTTCACTAAAATTTCAACTAAAACCACCTTTTTCTCCAAAAAATATGTGATAAACCAATATTTTTTTTAAACAAAATGGAAAGCTTGGACAATTTCCTATGAATAATGTAATACAACTTATACGCTACGGCCTCCAGTTTTGAAGTTATAAGCATTTTTAATGTTGAAATTGGCTGTATTTCGTCCTTCTTTAGTACTTTTAGATCTGAGCTTTATCGAAAAGAACCAAATGAGCACAAAATTAGGCAAATTTTAACATTAAAATTGCTTACAACTTCAAAAGTAAAGACCCTAGCGTAAAAGTTATTATACATTATTCAT